>PVLD010010364.1:0-71154 GCA_004027595.1 Dinomys branickii
TTTTTTTTTTTTTTTTTTTTTTTTTTTTTTTTCTGTTGTTGAGAGGATTAACTGTCTGACTAAATTTGCATGTCTGTATATGGGTCCATACATCTACAATTCGAAGATATCGATGGATAAAGCAACAACTACTGTTGAGACCATATCACCTTGTCTATAGATTAGATGTGATTGTACTATTTTCTATGATAATGGGTGTCTGTTTGTCAATATGTTTTTGTACTTTTATGTTTCTAAAATTAAAAATAAATAAATAAATAAATAAAACTAATGAATGCAGAATTTTCTTTTCCCTAAGGGACTATTCTCTCAACTTTTGGGCACCTTGAAAGACTTCTACAAGCTAAAAAGTTTAATCAAGCTGCCAGCCTCCTCCACTTGCAGTTAGTGCAGAAACAAAATACAAAATGAATCCAAGAACTTCTCCTTTCTAAAATTTAAGAATGATATCAGATCTGCCAAAAAAAGTAAACACATGCCAGTCAAATATCCCAGTCCCAGGTTTACCTCAGCCCAGGGTATACTTATTTTGCATGGTAATTATCCAGTAAATTGTATGGTATAGAAAAAGTCTACAGCAGGAAACCCAAGTGGCACAGTGAGCTCAACTGATGCATGGAAAACCTCCACCCAGTCAGTAACATGTGTGATATATTATCTTCAAAATCCAGATATTTTCAGTGGAAAGGTGTCGTTTAATGACCCTAGCCCACACCTACTATTCCTGCTGAACACAGAGGTAGCTTCTTTTAATTTTAAATAGAGAAAAAAATAAAAGCAATACAGAATTTCAAAACAAGATGATAGGAAATTAACAGTGGTTATTGCATTGCATATTGTTATCTTCAAAATAGTTGCTCAGATGACAAAAATAGGAATGCAGAATTGATCAAACAATATAAGCACTAATTGTTTCTTTCAGTGAACTCATAGAAATTTCTAGGACAGTTACCTTAGATATCTTGTGTGTGTGTGTGTGTGTGTGTGTGTTTGTTTGTTTTTAATTTTTCCTTCCTTCTTTTCTCCTTTTCCCCATCCCAGTTGTTTCCTTTTGAGCAGTTTCTTTTCCTTTCACAATATCTATTGTACCTTTTGGACCTTATTTATTCTTTCAGTTTCTTACATTAGGGAGACAATGCAGTGTTTACACATGTCGGTCTGATTCATTTCACTTATGAGCATGGTCTCGAGTTGTATCCATTCACCTATAAAATCCTCTAGTTTTATCTTAGAGATAGAAAGTGCCTAGGGCTTATGAGAATAGAGAACCCTGATAAGGACATTACCATCACCAAACCTTGAGCAACATCCTGAATCCCTTCACAGGATGCCTTCCTGCCGTTCTTCACTTCTCAAAGTGCCATTCACTTTTTAAACTGATTCTTATTCCTAATCTTAAACTGTTTTCAACGTAACCAGTCCTCATTATCATCCTATACCTGATCGGATCTTCTTGATCCATTATTGCAAAACAGACTCAGATCTTCTACTATATTATAAGCTGATGGACATTGGGGGCAGCACACAGCATGGACATCTGCCTCAAATCCCAATACCATGCTAAATTTCATTTATTTTGGAGTATGAGATGCTATAACTGAGGCAAGAAATCAGTTTAAAATGAAATATGACGATGCAAATTACAACTTAAAAAAAGGCTTGAATTTTCATACCACATTCAATTCACACACATCCCTTTGCCCATCACTAAAAGAGTAAAACACATAGTCTGTGCCCAATAGCACCACCACTACCTTTTCATGTGTCTCTCCATAGATTTCTCTTTCTTATCACTTTAAAGC
The DNA here is from genome assembly GCA_004027595.1 of Dinomys branickii. Lineage (NCBI taxonomy): Eukaryota > Metazoa > Chordata > Mammalia > Rodentia > Dinomyidae > Dinomys > Dinomys branickii. The sequence goes on from PVLD010010364.1 coordinate 1,803, forward strand.
TGCCTTACTACCTTCACAAAGAAAGGAAACTAGCTTTATATTATAAAGAAATGTCAAAGTAAACCCTCATACAGCTTATCATATGGTAATTGAAATAGGACATATCTATAATACAGAGCAAGAAAGAAAGCGCTAATTAAAAGAGCCTACCAATGTATAAACAAATGAAACCATTAATTCTAAACAAGCAATCATCAAAATGTTGAGGAAGACAGAACTGTTGAAGCTAGAACATTTCTTTGGCCCGAACCTTCTAGGGATGGCTCTAGGGTCAGGGCAGGACTGCAAATGCTACCTTAGAATATTAGTTATCAGTTGACCTGATGTCATTTCCTATAAAGAGACAGCAGCACACTCACCAAAGCACATCGATGAGTACCTTGGGGATCTGGAGGATCCTCTCTATAGTACATGCCAAAGAGCTCACAAATTGAAAACTCAATAAAGCTTCTCTAGACATCTTTGGTTTCCACATATAATGGTGGTAGAGTACATTCTAATTGGGCAGCCTTTGTGCCCTTCCCAACCCCACCCCTGTGAGTACTCAGTGAATATCTTTGTAAAACTGCAATCCAGTTAGCAGCTAGACATAACTCTCTGGAAAGGCACCACTGCTGCCTTACTGTCTGCCTCACTAGCTTTCCAGTGCTTCATCCACCTTAACTTCCACACTCAGAGGCTAACACACTACCTAACACATAGTAGGTCCTCAAGAAAGGGAAATGACTAAGGAATCGTTCCATTCTACCAACTTTTATCTTCTCTATTCCCACAAACTCAATTCAGTTCAACTCCAACACGAGAAAGTGAAGTTTATTTTCTTCAGATCAAAGCAGAGATGGACCAGTATTGCATGTAGTGCTGTTATAATCAATAGCAGAGTTATCAGCAGAAGCCAATGAAAGGTTAAGTCTCTAGCATTTGCTGCCTGTAGTATCTAGGTTGTATCAATCTGTGTAAAAGACTCCATTGCCAGATGTCCGGCGCCGCTCCCGACCCGCAGAAGGCAGCACGCAGACAATCGGGTTCTGTAACGTGTTTTCTTTATTGGACACAGCACATACCCCACAGGAGTCCACTCTCTGTGGCTCCTTCCGGGCTTCTTCTTCCTCTTCTAGCTTCCCGTTACAGCAACTTATATAAGGGCGGTTAGCAAATCACACTACGCCACGTGGGCCTTCAGGATTGGTTTCAGGGCGCCGTAAGCAGGCACCTTTCTATATAAGGTATATACAGAGTCAGCAACAAGAACCAGAAAACAGGATATAGGCGCCATCTTGTTAACACGGTGGGAGGGGCTGTTTCCAAGGAGACTAACAGCAAGCCCTCACACCGGCTCCCAACAGCCAGATCCCATTTCTGTATGTGTAAATATGAGTTGATATTCATAATAATGATTTTTATTTTAGGTTCTCAGAAGCTGAAATGGATTAGCATTGGAACCAATTTTAATTACTATGGTTTAATACGGCCCTGGGCAATATTTTGACATCAATTTCAAGAACTGTGTATCAAATCTGGGAACTGTGTGTCTAAGCAGGTGTAGTAGGCATAAGACATAGTACAGAAAAAAAAAATGGAAGGCATATTTGCTCAGGAAGAAGATCATATAATTAATATCTTGGCAGTGGAGACATTTTTATCCACGCTGCTCACAAACTGAACATTCATTAAGGCAGCTCCAGACGTCTTTGCTCTGCATAGTCAGACACACATGAAGATGCGAGGTGATGTCGAAAGCTAGAGGACAGCAGAACCTCTCTCCAGGGTGAGAAGGTCAACACGGTGCTGCGGTCCTGAGAACACTAGCAGTGAATGGAGCGGAGGGAAGGACTGAATCACAGGTTCAAAATCGAAGTAGAATAAATTATCTGTGAATTATAAAAGAGAGTATGATTAAGAAATAACATCTTAAGTGAAGAGATTACTAAAAGTTTATAGTGTGACAAAAGTTTAAAAGTAATAATTAGAATATTTTATAGTAATATTAGAATGTTCTAGTAACAGAAAATATTACAATTTTCAGTATTCTTTCTTGCAGCAAAAATTCCCTAAGAAGAGCAGAAAAACAGTAACAATTATTGGATGCCTACTATGTGTTAAGCCCTGGGCCAGTAGTTTTTACCATTATTACTTAATTTAAATGAAATTGGTACAATTGTGCTTGATCTTCAGATGTGAATAAGATTTCCTTGTGTGTTAATTTTAGTGTAAGTTCTTTCTATAATAATCTAACATAGTTATACTTCTCCAAAATTAAGTAACCAATTGTAATAAAGAAAAGAAAAAATACCAATATGAAATTTACCCAATAATTAGTACACTCTTAACAATTACCTACATGTTTAATATATGTTAACTCACATGACCCCCTTACAACCTGTTAAAGTAAGTGATATTATACCCATTTTATAGACAAAGAAACTATCCAAAAGTCAAATTTCATTAATAATTGTTTGTTTTAGTTTGGGGTTTTTTTTTGTTTCTGCTTTGAAACAGGATCTCCCTATGTGGTTCAGGCTGGCCTTAAACTCACTATGTAGCCCAAGCTAGTCTTGAATTTGAACCATCCTGCTCCAGCTTCCTGAGTGATGGGAGTACAGCCCTACACCACCACACCCAGCATCACTAACAAATGAGAGATTCTAACACTTCTATTTGATTTTATTCATACTCTTTTCCCTATATCATGCAACTTGATAGCTTGTTTTCAGAGAAAATAATTGTATTATTGGTAGCTACAATAGAAAACAATCAATGTTCAAGGAAAAGCTGAAAATTTAAACTCTCCTTCACAGCAAAACAGAAGGATCAAGGATAGTTGGCACCAGGGTGAAGATAGCCCAGGTGAATTTATAGCTTTATTTTCAAGATTGGAGATAAGGCTGAGGATAAAAGGTAGCCTAGAGGGAGGTGTTTGTAATGGATAAAGAAAGAAGGCTTAATGCTAATACTTCTTCCTCAATTCTGTCTATAGAGAGCCCTTCCCAGTCCTCCTCATGGCCCAGGAAGTTTACATTTGTAATCCCATGGAAAAGTTATTGGAATTCTAATAAGTTAATTCCAATTTACCACTTCCAGTGCAACCCATGGTGATTGTAAAGACACTAAGGCATGTTTGTAGCTATGGGGAGCCAAGGAGTCCTAAGTCCAGCCACGATGATGACCATCCAGAACAGAAGCCTTGATCCAAGGCCAAACCCAGGTTTTATTAATTCATGAAAAATAGGGAAGCTTCAGGATAAGTGACTGAGAATGGCAGCAACTGGGTGAGTGCCATGAGCTGGGTTAGGTAGGAGGCCCCAAACCACCTCTGCAATATGCAAAGAGAAGAGTACGCAGAAAGACTAATCTGCATGGCACAATTGAGATAGTATCTAATGTTTTGAAGTTGGTGTGTCAGCTCTGTTGTGTAACCTTTCAAGCTCCGGGGAGCCATCTCTAGGCTCGATCACAACCAACAGCGTGGAGCATTGGCTCTTCATCCTATCTCATCCCAGCTCATACAAGGGAACATTGGGGATCTGGGGAAACACTGCCTGTCATCTTCAAAGACTTAGCACCTCATCTGGACCCATATGCAGAGCTTCACAGCAGTTGAAGGGAAAAGGACAGTCCTAGCCAGCTCTGTACATATCAGTACATGGAAATACGGTCAGGCTCAGCCGAAGCGGAGACGATTGCTCCTCCTTCAAGGAGAGTCACCCAGGTGGCCTCCCCACTGTCTACATGTCTGACAGCCTGCTATAGTTTGGGTCTTAAATGTCCCCTAAACGCCCATGTAAAGGACGCTGTCCTGAGGGTAGCACTATTGGGAGGAAGGGGATTTTGAGAGGTAGAGCGTGGTGAGAGGTCCTTAGGTCATGGGGGTGGGCCTTGAGGGGACCATGAGACCCTGGTCCTTTCGTCTTTCTTTCAGCTCCTCACCATGAGGTGAGTGGTTTGACACCACTCTCTACTTCTGCTGTGTTGTGCTGCCTCGCTCAAAGCAAACCGCCAGTGTATGATTGACTAAAACCTCCTAGGTGTGAGCCAAAATAAGCCGTTACTTTCTCTAGTTGGTTATCTCGGGTATTTGTCTTAGAACTGGGAAGCTAACCAATATACCTACAAGCAGAGATGTTTACCACACACTTTTCACTTATAGTTCTAGCAGAAATTAGTTGACTGCTAACACACATAACTGGGAGTGGTCACCTCCACCAAAATAATACATCATGGAAATTGTCCACCTTCATATATTTTTAGACTATCTGAAGTCCTTTATCACACAATGAACATTGCCCTGTCCCTGCCATCAGCAACAGATTGTGACCATCTAATATCCCAAACTGATGGAAAATGCTAGAAGTTAATGAGGGGCCCTTGGAGATTACCCCTCTCTGTGGATATTCCCCTTCAACTAAAACATTTTACTTAAGAACTACAGTAAGAAATTCTGATTCTAAAAAGCTGAGAGAAGACAAGGGTATCGCTTATTTGACTTGCTTATTTGACCCTGTATACATTACCAATCCTACCTATGTCTATAATATTTTGATAGATAACAAGAATCTGAAACTCCCAAGAACCTTTGAAGAAAATACTCAGATATTTCAGAAATGCATTTGATTGTTCCCTGGATATAATTTCTTGGTGTGGCAATACCATAGTTAGGAACTTTCTTTTCGGGAGGAATGTGCATAAACAAAGCAACATTGCCTTATGCTTACAAGATGAGCACGATACAAAAGCAAGCAGCAAGCAGCATAATTATCAAAATCAAATCATCCCCATCATTTATATGGGCGGTGACAACCTCCGGGCCACATTATGCCTTCTGTGGAGTCCTCATGAGACAGGGCCATCACACACAGAAAACTCAGCACATAGATGAAAATGCAACTTGCACACATTAGAAAATCTATGATAGCTTGTGATAAAATCATAATTACTGGGGAAAGGAAGGACTACCTACAGTGATGCTTCCATCCTAACTCTTCAAACACTTTACTCATTACAATTCCACAACTATCCCCATTTCAGTGATGAATGAACAACCCCTCAGAAAATTTATGCTAGACATATAGGTTATGGCACAATGGATAGGAAAGCCACAGTCAAATCCTGACAGTGCTAACCATTTCCAAGATTTGTGATCTTAGGCAGTTTCTTTTCTGTGAATTTCTGCTTCCCTGTCTATAAAGTGAAAAATAACAAGAGCCCCTGCACAGCTGTGGTGAGAATCGAGTAAAATAATAAATGTAATATGCTGATCAGCAATCATTTAGCAGGCCCTATCTAAGTGGTTATGGTGTCTGGAACTTTCTCACAAGAGTCACAGCTGGGAAATGAACTCCAGACTGTGAAACCTCATTCCCTTTCTACAACACGACAGGTGATGATCAAAAGAATTCAAAGGAAAGGATGATGAGGTGGATTGAGACTGTCTTCCCGAATAGGGATGCAGGAAGAAGTTAACTTGGTATCAAGAAAGGAGTTTAGATAATTCAGAAGACTGTTATGCTCTTCCCTTTAGGATTGGCTAATGCCAGAACCACAGTATTTCTGGCACTCAGTATCAGACATTATATTCACTGTACCTAATTGCCCTTTGATATACAGTTCTAAACTTTAGGGTGACATTAACCACCTATGAGAGAAAGCCAAGAACAAAACTTAGAATGCCAAATTCACAAGTCCAAGTCCAAACCCTTCTGCTACATCTATTAAGACACCAGTGATTCGTTGTCCAAATTCTGGCCAGCCTGAGCCAAGCCTCACAAAAGGCAAGGTGTGGTCACTCTTCCCTTGGGGCAGACATTTTTAGCCAACCTGTAGAAACTTGATGGCTAGGAGTCTTTGCATAAAGGGCATGTGTTGGACAGGGTCTGCTCCTGTAGCAAACTTCCAAGGGGCCCAACGCGCTGCTCTCGCATAATGGGCTCCACATGCTGCCACAGCTATTAAAAGCAGCAGCCTAGTGTGTTTTGTTAAAGCCTCCAGATCATATTTCTTCACTTTGCAAGTCTATGTCTTACAACTGCTCCATTAAATTTTGCCTCCCTTTCCTCCTGCTCCACGTTCTTGGAAATTCACAGTCAACCATACAAACAAATCTACAGGATTTTAAAAATATTTTTAAGACATCATTTCCCCTCTCTGTTTTCTTCTGCTTCTCTAAGTGTGAATTTCTATAGTACTGGCTTCCTGGAAACTTAGATCTGACAGCACAGTGTGACAGATGGTGCATTCAGCAGAAGAGACAGGAAACGAAGAACCAAAAAAACAGCAAGGTGTTCAGCTGAGTCTCCTGCTACATGAGTGGAAACCAAGCCAAAAATAGTATCAGGAAAACACAAAAAGTCATTAGCAAAATATGTACAAACAAAAGGGAAGGAAAGATCAAACAGACTCAAGTGAATAACCAAAAACTAAAACAATATTTACCTGTAGAAAACGGAGAGACAAAGACAGGTCCATCTCTGATGAAGCAGGAGACAGAGAAGCCGTGCGTGGATAATATCATAAGCCATGTCCTGGTGGCCCCTGTCTCCCTGAAGTACAATCTAGGGGACTGTTTTTACCAACAATTTTGTAAATGCAAGCTCTGGACACACATTTTCCATAAGGGGGTAACCCCACTTCATCTCATTTTCTACACATGTTTAGATAAGTGTAAATTCTTTTCAAAAATGTGGAATCCTGGGCTGGCTGTTCATCTTTTATATAAACAGAAAATAGCAGATTTAATTTTAGGAAGCTTTGACTGTCTTAGGTGTCAACTTTCTATAGGGTGGGGAGGGAACAGTTTTTATATCCCATAATACAAAACATACTAAATGGCAACCTAGGTCACAATCATGGACTTCATGTTATAAGCACTTTAGATTATTTCTAGTTTTCTAAAGAAAGCTGCTCCCTGATTAGGCTCCAATATATCCTATGGTATCTTTGGTAATGAAAATCCATTTTTGCTATTATCTTTTTTTTAATATCCTGTGAAAATTAAAATTTTGAGTAGGTAGAGTAAATGCATTTTTAATTTCAAATTCCTTAGAACATAATTATGCCCAAATGATTCATAATACCTGTTTATTGATCCTTCAAACAAAACTAACCCAATTTTTTAAAGGCCACAGGCATATTAAGATTGCTTTCCTCAACTCCTTGAGTTAGTATGATGACATGAAGAACAGGATCCTCCACAAGAGAAATTTTTAGCACAGCTTTTGTTTGGGTTTTTGCTAAGATTAGCAGAATTTACTCTATTCTAGGCAGTAGTGCCTATTTTCATTGGATCCTTGTAACAATCCTGAGTTAGATATTATCTCATTTTATATGCAGGAAAATGGAGCTTAGGGAGAGAGAGAAAAACTTACCAAGTGCTACACACCTTGCAGAGAGCTAAGCGGAGGCCACATCCACTCCGCGACCTCAGCTTGTTACCCGCTCAGATGTGCCCACACCTGCAGTGCATCCTGAAGCTTTGGGAAATGATTGTGGATGCATAAATCTTTAGAGCATAAAACTAACCTAGTTCTCTTTCCTAAAGCCCCTGAACTGGTTAGTGGTGTTTAGTGATCCTCCTCCCGCCGCAGTGATGTCTTGAAATCTGTTTTAGTCTAGCATCTTTGCTTCTTTCTGTGCATCCACAGGCGCCACACCCCAACTGCTTGGTGTCATCACATGCATCTCCAGAGGATTCTTCCCCCCCCATCCCCTCCCCTGCCCTGCTCCTCTGCTCTTTAGCAGACCCTCCTGAATCCACTCGTAGATCACTGCAATAGCCAGGAATTGAAAAGACATCTCTGGATTTCAAGGGATACAAACTCACCTCAAAGCAGCCCAGGTAAAACAGTTTGGGTGGACACTGAAAGGGAGGGTGCAGAGCAGAAGACTGATGCGAGCCTTAGACCTCGAGAAGAACTGAAGAGGAGAAAATGAATGCTCACTCCCCTGTGGTCCCTACTGCCCCTGCTTCTCCACTGTCACCTTCATCCTCTCTGTGCACCCCCACATTGCAGAAAACACCCCCTAACCTCCAAGAGTGCCAGCCCACAGCCTCTGCCGCTGAGTCACGCTCATCCTTGGAGTCTGTTTGGAAAAAAGTGGAGGTGAGGGAGAATCCCAATTCAGCAAACCCCTACCTCACTCAAACACGGCAGAGGAGCAGTCAGGTAAGGGCACGGAGACACCTTTGGAGTGGAGGAGGAAAAGCTGCCAGAACAGGGTACACACTTTTTCCACCACCCCGGATCGGCCCTTGCTTTTTATTCTCTTTGTGCCTCCTTGAGACTCTCTCCTAATAACCTGCAGCCTAAGCCGGCTTAAACAGCACCCATCCCAGCTTTATTCCATCACCTCCAGAGGCCCTCTTTGAATCCCTCACACCACATGGGAATGGCTGCTCCTGGAGCACTGTCGTTATTGACCTTATATTAAGAAAAGGGAGACTGAACCTCCCCAGCAGTGACATGCATGTCAGTCTGACAGCTGGCAGAGCCTGAGCCCCCCCATACACACGCATTCACAGTCATCGCTGGGGCACACAGAGCCCCCAAGAGCCTCTGCGGTCTGCCCTCACCCCACCAGTATCACCACACCCCAAGGAGTGTCACATTAAATAGCAAATAAAAAACACAGTGGCAGGGAATGAGAGATTGAGAAAGAAAGGAAAGGAAACAGCTTTCTACTTTAGTACTAATACAATGCTTTTTGCTTTTCTTTCTTTTTTTGAACAAGGTTTCACATTTTTACTTTGCTCTGAGCCCTGCAAATTATACAGTCAGTCTTGTTAGTCACCTAACACTGGGCCAGATATCTAAGAAGAGCTGAGTTACAGGTAGGTATTTACTATTATCATCACTATGAACTAGTCACATGAAGCCTGACAGTTTCACAAAATAAGTGGATTCCAAAATTATTTGACACCTGTAATCTCATTTGAGCCTCTAAAGTAGATAAGATATAAATATTATGTACATTTTGCAGAAGAAGTGAAAATATAAAAGTCAGAAAATTAAACATGTTGGTGATTAGTTGCAAGACAGGACACTCTGACCAGCAGCCTGTTTTTGCCCCAGTACCTGCCCTTCAGTGAACCATGGGGCAGCCGAGCAGACTTTTTCTCACTTTTCTGGAGGGAGAAGAAGCCAACAGTGTTGAGCTGTCTGGAAACTGCTCGGTGCCACAGAGCTGGGAGTATTTGCCGGGCCATGGCAGCAAGGAGTTCCACCCTTCCCTGCATTTATTTTCTTTCTCAACCTTCACAAAACCATAAAAACCAAAGATGACACCTGAGAAGCAGCCATCCAAGTTTGAAAACCCAGCCTGAGGCATGGACGGCAGGACCACTTGTTGACTCAAGTCTGTTTACCTGGCTCCTTCTTTCCAATTTCCTTGCCTGGAACTTGTGCAGCCCTTAGATTTATGCTTAGACAGACTGGGGGTTTTATGGTGCGTTCCTCACCCATCCCTCCCCTAGGATACAGCACCTCTCCCTGCAGCTGTTAAAACCACCCACTTGTACCCAGGCAAGGGTCAGGCAGTTCAGCGAGGACAGCTCCTCGGAAATAATACCCAGGTCTGGCCAAAAGGTTTTTCCCAATTGCCCAAGATCTGGTGATAAAAATACCAAATACAAGGTGGAGTGAAAAACAGAGGTCAGACAAACCCACAGGGTAGGGTTGGACAGGAGTCATAGCTTGGGGTGAGGGAACAGAGAGGCTGGCAGATGCCACTCTCCTGAATTTGCCCTGGGGTGCCCTGCCTTGGAGATGCTTAGAGAAGTGTGGAGTCACACTCCATGAGGCCGCGCCTAAAACAGAGGCGCTCTTGAGACAACTAAACCCAGCAACTGGCTGCCTTGAGTTTCAGAAGAATTTTCTCCTGGCGTCCTTGAATTTCCCTGTGGGATTCTTAAATGAAAGATGCATGTACGTTCAGTGGATAGAATGTGGTGGAGGCAGCAGTTGAGATTGATCTTAAACTGGGAAATGTACGAATTCACAGTATGTAGATACATTTCGTATAACCCACTGTCATCCATTGGACCCCTGCAGATATTATTTCTAATTTTACAACAGTTCTGAATCACATTTATTAAGGACATCTTAAATGTGAAGACCTGGAGGTTTGAGAAGCAGCATAATTTGCCCAAATCCACACAATAAATTACACGGCCAATTCAGGTACAATATTTCTCCACCAAGCAAGTTCAGCTCATGCTCTGCCCTCTGAGCTCTCCTTTGGGCCACAGTGGTTGCCACTGCCAACATCTTGAGAATTCCCAGCCTGCTCTGTGGGAAGAGGGGCAGTCTCTTAAAGGGCTGCTGGTTTAGGGACCCTCCATCCTGCATCCCAGAGATGCCTCTCCACACATAAAGGAAAGCTTGCTCTCACTGGAGAACAGATGCAGGATTGCCAGTTTTTCCATTGGCTAATTACTTTTGTCCCTTACACCTTCTGTTGCATCTAACCAATTTCCTTACTTATGCAAGCATTTCTTCCAGAGAAATGCAAATTAAGACCAAAGAGAAAAATTGAGAACCTGTACTTCTATAACTATAAAACAGATAAAGCTTGGCCAGTAGAGAACAAAAATAAAGATGATGCCACCACTATCACCAGGAAGGAATTTGTATTTCCTGAGAACATTCAGTTGTGAAGTTACCTGATATACTGATTTCTGCCCTTGCTTCTTGCAGTTCAAACAATGGAGAGGTTTTTCTGTAAATATATAGACAATAAGGTAAATTCCTACACAAGTGGATTTATTTGTCACAATTCGCATACAAAATAAATTTGTTGACTCTCATTAATTGTCTAGGATTCAGTTATTCAGCTGATACTTACAAAAGAGTAATCAAATTCAGTAAGCATTGACATATCATTTTTTACTTTACATGGAAGACCCCAAAAGTTCCACAAGACTTCAAATAATTGACAAATTCAGCAATGTAGCTGGAAACAAAGTCAACACTCTAAAAATCAATAACATTCCTATACACAAACAACAAACTGAGAGAGAAATTAAGGAAACCATACCTTTCACAACTGCATCCAAAAAATTGAAATATTTAGTAATCAATCTAACAAAAGAAGTAAAAGATCTATTCAATGAAAACTATACTACTCTGAAAAAAGAGATTGAAGAGGATTTCAATAATGGAAAAACATTCCTTGCTCATGGATAGGAAGAACCAACACTGTGAAAATGGCCATACTACCAAAATTGTTGTACAGATTCAATGCAATCCCCATTAAACTACCATTAGCATACCTTAAATTCATCTGGAACCGGAAGAGACCTAGAATAGCAAAAGCAATCCTGGGCAACAAGGACAAGTCAGTTGGAATTACAATCCCTGACCTGAAATTATACTACAAAGCTACTGTAATAAAATCAACATGGTACTGGCTAAAAAATAGACAGAAGATCAATGGAACAGACCGGAAGACACAGAAACAACCACAAACACATTCAGCCAGCTAATCTTTGATAAAGGGGCCAAACAAACTCACTGGAAGAAAGATAGCCTCTTTAATAAATGGTGCTGGAGAGAATGGTTTGCCACCTGCCAAAGACTGAAAATAAACTCAAGTCTATCAGCATGCACCAAGCTCAAGTCAAAATGGATCACAGATCTCAATATTAAAACAGAAAGACTGAATCTATTGGAAGAGAAAGTAGGTAAAAACCTTGAAGACATAGGAGTAGGCAGAGTTCATGAACAAAAACAAAACTGCCCATGAAATAGTTCAAAGAATCAACAACTGGGGTCTCATCCTACTGAAAAGTTTCTGCACATCTAAAGAAATCACCAGTAGAGTGAAAAGAAAACCCACAAATTGGGAAAAAAATTTATCTGACTGTCCCTCCAACAAAGGTCTTTTATCTAGAACATAATAAGAGTTAAAAAAATATCAGCCCCTCCAAATTCAAAGACCCAATCCAAAAATGGGCAGCTGAGATGCATACATACTTCTCCGATAAAGAAATACAAATGGCAAACAAATACATGAGAAAGTGTTCAACATCATTAGTCATTTGAGAAATGAAAATAAAAACAACCCTGGGCTTTCACCTCACCCCAGTAAGAATGGCTATCATTAAGAAATCAACCAATAACAGATGCTGGTGAGGCTGTGGAGAATTAGGAACTCTTGTCCAGTGCTGGTGGGAATGCAGACTGGTGAAACCACTGTGGAAATCAGTTTGGAGATTCCTTAGCAAACTAGGTCTAGAGGTCCCATTCAACCCAGCTATTCCCCTTCTCGGTAGTTTCCCAGAAGATTCAAAAACATCATATCACAGTGATATATGTGCACCCATGTTCATAGCAGCACAATTTGTAATTGCTAAATTGTGGAAGCAATGCAAATGTCCAACCACTGAGGATTGGTTAAAAGAAATTGTGGTACTTTTATATAATGAGATATTACTCAGCTATAAAGAAAGATAAACACAAGGATTTTATAGGTAAATGGTCATAACCATTGACTATACTTATGAAACCATACTCATAAGTGAAATAAATCAGACCTGCATTTGTAAGTAACGTATTGTCTCATTAGTGTAAGAACATGAAAGAGTGAATAAAAACTAGGAGGTATGATAGACGTTGTGAAATGAAAGGAAAATGATCAAAAGTAATGGGTAACTGGAGTATGGGAAAGGAGAAAGGAAAAAGGGGAAATCATGTATGTATGTACATACAAGATAGCTAACAGTTGTACTACTGTCTTCTATTGCTTTACTGAAAGGAACAGTTAATGATTATCTGTTTGATCATTATAGCATGTCTCTATTTGTTTTCCTGAGAAACCACTTTGAAGATATCAGTACGTAATACAACAACCATTGTTAATTTCCTACCACTTTGTCTGTAACTCTGTATTGTTTGTATTGTTCTTATGCTATTTTGTAAATGGATGTCTGTTTGTTAATGTGTTTTCTCGCTTTATTTTTAAAATAAAAAAGAAATATCATTTTTGTCTTTTTCCATCCCCTTTTAAATTAAGATGTGTTATATACATGTACCAAGCCCACACAAAGGATGTAAATGTTATGTTCTGCAAACACATACTAATTAAAAATGTTTTAAAGATATCATATGTAGAAGATAATGCTAGACATCGTAAAAGGGTGTGCAATAAAAAAAGATGTTATTATTTACACAATAAATAAGATACTCCAGAGTATGAAAGCGCAACTAATAAAGCTGATACCGAAATAAGTGACTGTCACATTAACCAGGCAGTAGAAGCCCATTCCACAGAGTCGGGAGCCCAGAAACACAGCACTTGTCTTCATCCAACCTGATCGCCAGAACCCTAGGCTGTGATTATGAGCTGCATGAGAATGCTCTCTAAAGAGCTATGGAATGAAGGGAGATTTAAATCACTGTCCTTATCATGAAACACAGGACACAGGAAAAAGTTTTACCTTTAACTCATTGAGCTTAAGTAACTTACCCAAGGTTACCGAGGAACCTTAGGTAAGAACAAGGAAACGAACTCAGGCAAGTTTATCTCTTCCATCAGCTTCAATTTCCTAGCTATCCAAAGAAAATAACAGGATCAATCTCATATGGATTTTATGAGAATTAAATGAGTCAATTCATGCAAAGGGCTTTGCACATTGCTCAGCACAATACAGGGACATAAGGTATTATTGGTGTTATTGTTGTTGCTGACCTACATTCCTCGACTCACTCCTCCAGAGGCAAGTCAAAACCTAAACTTTGCCAGCACTTGGTTCTTTGTATGGCTTTGTGCAAGAGATGTAAGGTTACTCTATCCAAGTAGAAATTTTCTCAAGCAACATTTTCGAAGCAGCTGCTCTATTTATTGGGAGGTAATACATTCGTGGTGGAATAAAAACCTTTGCACCAAGCATATTCTGTCTACTCAATTGAAACATGCAGCCTAAAATATACTACAACATATTTTCAAATAGAATGAGAAAAATGCTTTGGAGAACAACATAAATTGAACTTACATAATTCTTGCAATTAATTCAGTAAATATGGAAAAATAGACAATTCAGGAAGAAAATGATTTGGGGGGGCACATCAGCAGCTTGTTGTCCACCTTGCCAGTACCTTTAAACTAGCTTCAAGTAGTCAGTGCTTGAAACATTGCACCACTGTTCAACTCTCCCATCAAGTAGGGAGACCCAGGTAAAATTCTCCCTATTCTGCTCCTCTATAGGGAAACCTAGCTTCTCCCGTGTCTCACAGCAAGACACCCAGAATCACCCAGAGAACAGGCCCATATCTTTTCAGCTGGCTTAGGACAGTGGCCAACACACCAGATTTTTTTTTTTTTTTTTTTTTTTTGCGGTACTGGGGATTGAACTCAGGACCCTGCGCTTGCTAGGCAAGCGCTTATTCCACTGAGCTATATCCCCAGCCCCAACACACCAGATTTGACTTTTAGAGTGAAGCTCTTGATTGTGTGGGGGAAACATTGGGTATTTTAGAAAGATTATCTGCAGTGTGAAGAAGAAAATTAAAGGGAAAAATCTGAATTAAGGAGAGAGTGGTGAGAAGAGAGCTGTATAAAATATGACAAGGACTTAAAGTGAAAGCATTAGTAGAAGTCAAATTTGAACGAGCTATAACTGACATATGCTGGTAATGTATGAACCCAGGAGACAGTGGGGTGGGAGGACTCAGACATTGTAAGAGACGTCTCTCCTGGAAGAACCCGTGGCAATGGAGTCATCCACAGCAGTTGCAAATGTAAGAGGAAAAGCAGGGCAGAGAGAATAATCAGGAATCTTTCTCTAGACACGGTGAGTTAGAAGTGTCTGTGTAATGTGTGCATGAAAATGTCTGGTAAAGTGGGTTCGATGATCAGGGAAGGAAAGTAAGCCAGAAATATGGATTCTGAAGACAGAGGTTACCAGATGTGATTGCGTGTGTTATTCAGAGTACATCTTGCCTAGAAAGATAAAGGCCTTGCCCCTGAGAGGTACCAATATGTGAAGAGCGAGTGCAGACAGAAGAGCGAAAAGTGCGGACGGCGTCCAAACCCATCCCAAGTCCAAGGAGAAAGCAGTCGCAGCAGCTACCGGGGCTGTGCGAGCTAACGTGGGCTTACTTGGTTATAAGCCTTCTGCTTATTCCGTTAAATACTGCTCTGCACTCTGCGAAGGGTCCCTGGGTCAGTTAGGGTTCACTAGAGAGATGATGATGACGGATGACAGATGATAGATCGATCGATCATAGAGATATGGCATAATATCGTATGATGAAGGATTTACAGGATAGGCTTATAAGGGCCACCTTCACAGTCAGGTATGGAAGAATGTGAAAGGTCTGTGTGTGTTCTGGAGAGCTGGAGGATCCAGTCAAAAGTCAAAGGCCCAGAACTCACTGCAAATTCCCCCGCATGTGAGTCTTTAGTGGGAAGCCAAAGGGTTGCCTTGGAAGACTGAAGTGTCTGCACTGGAAGCCTGTAGATGGACATGCAAAGGTGATGGTGAACCCTGGAGCTCTTCTGAAGAAGCAAAAGAGAGACTTCCTTTTACTTGCCCTTTTTATTCGGCCCAAGCAGTAAGCCTATTGGTTGGTGGCACCCACACCGATGGTGGGTTTTCCCTCTGCAGTAAGTCAGTCATCCAGACACACTCAAGACTGTACTAAGCCAATCAGACAGGCATCCCTTATTTAAGTTGACAACACCATTAACTATCACAATCACACACTGACCCTTGCTGGCCACGTAAGTTTGGCTGAGTTTAGCAGGGTAACAGAACATTATCAAGTCAAGTATGGAGTGAAACACCACATGGTAAGTTTTCAGGTGAGAAGTAACTGAGAAAGAATTTAAGCCTGGGCATAACCTGAGGCAAAAGGCCAATCCTATCAAAAGTTAATCTGAGTTATCCAAATAGCATCAGGAAAGCAGGGCATGGTGGCACAGGTCATTAATTCCAGCACTTAGGAGACTGAGGCAGGAGGGTCACACGTTAGAGACAAGCCTGGGCTACATAGTGAGTTCAAAGCCAACCTGAACTTCATAAAGAAATCCTTTTTCCAAGAAAAAAAGTACAAGCAGGTAAATCTCCTTTGCAGAAGAATTCTAAATGATTTTATACTGATAACTTTGCCAAACTTTCCAATCCTTAAGTGTAGGCTGTGCTTGGTGTCTTCCTTCCAAAAAAGTAAAATATGAAATCAAAGAAAAAAGAACAATTTTACACTGGAGAAAATGGATAAACACTACTCAGGCAGGTCTGTGGCCAATATCTACAGAAATAAGGCATGGTTGCAGTATAGATCCTTAATGGCATCTTTGAAAATAGCCCTCATCTCTAGGTTCTTTCTCCCAAAACCCGTAGCTCCAACCTAATCATGAGAAAGTCATCAGACAGATTTAACAGAGAAGCAGCCTATAGTGCACCTGGTCAGTGCTCCCCAAAATGTCAAGGTCACCAGAAACAAGAAAAGCCTGAGAAACTCATCGACGAGAGGAGTCTAGGGAGTCATGACATCTAGCTGTAGTGTAGAATCCTGGGTGGGAACCTGGAAAAGAAAAAGGACACTAGGTAAAAGCTGAGGATGTCTCAATAGTGTAGACATTAGTTAATAATATATCAATATTGGTTTGCTAAAAATTGTGGTAAATATACTATACTAAGACAGATGTCAATAGTAGAGGAGGCTGGACCTGGGATATATGGAAACTTTCTATACTATCCACTCAAATTTTCTATAAATCTAAAATAACCTTAAAATGAGGGATTTATCTTTTAAATGACATCAAGAGGTTGTAATAATATCAGGAAAAGTGAGGAACCACAAGGAAAACCAGTTGAGTTAACCTTTACCTGCATCACACTTTTTTCAGGGCAGTAACCCTGGCCAGGAAAATTTTCACTAGGGGGGAAATACACAAAATGGGATGGCCAATGCTCACCTCTTTTCTGGGGTAAAGACTGTTTTCAATAATTTCATATGTAGCCCAGGTCGAATCTAGTACTATTGTAATGTATTGTAGCCAGTGATGCCGAGAAGGATCGGTGTTTTTCTCCAACATATCGGTAAACCCTCTATCTAAAAGGCTAGGTGCTCCTAGAAACTACAAGTCTACTGCACAATGAAGTACGTTTTCAAAGTTTTTAGGAGATGATAAAACCATTCTCATTGTCCCACCAGAATCAAAAACAGCCCAAGCATTTGCTTCCCATTCCCTCCTAGGTTTTGCCTTTAGAACAGAGGCTTGCAAAATATGATCGTTTTATTGGCATTGTTAATATCTGCATCTCTTCTTTTCCCGTTATTACCTCTAGCTGGTGCATTGCCTGGCTCCCTAAAAACAAGTGGACACCTCGTGGAAAGTTCAAAAAAAAAACCTCAGAAACACTTCTGTTTGGAGATACTAAAGCAGGGCTCAACTTTTTTTTTTTAATCTACATTTTCTTTTTTTTTATTTTCAAGAGGATAAAATGCAAATAACAATAAAGAAATAAAGATGGACAAACTTGAGATTTTTGTAGGTAAATGGATGCAACTTGAAACCATACCATAAGTGAAATAAATCAGACCCACATGTTTAAACGTTGCATTGTCTCTCTAGTGTGAGAAACTGCATGATCTAGATTTTCGGTGCCATTGTCAAATAAGAGATTCATAGAAACTTACATATTTCCACATAGAAATATAACTACTTAAAATTCATTGAATGCTAGTTCTGGGAGAACTCTTGGAGATTCTCAATCCAGTTCAACTCCATATCCTACAGGAGGGAAATTAAAATCCAGAAAGAAAGTCACCCAGCTACATACAATCAGATGGAGACTTGAAGCCCTGGCTTCAGGATTGACTCTAAGAGGTTTGTTCCCCAAGGTTTTAAGCTAATTACCATGGGAGCTGCTTCACTACAGGTCACTCCAAAGAGTTTTCTAATCATTGGCTGCTTCATGTGGAACCTCAAAAGTTCAAGACGGAGGTACAGGAGAAGGGTGTGCATTGCAAGTGGATTAGGTAACTTCTTATAAAACCAAATTCCAGTCCTTCCCTTCTGCAGCACCTCAGAGCTCCCACTGAATAGCATTTTAGCTACTGACCACCTCTCCCTGACTCCTTAATTCAGCATAGAAATTCTTCCCCTTAATTTTTCCAGCACTGTAAGGAAGCAGTGGGTGGCTGATAAAAAAAATGATGGGACATTTGGTTTGATTAAAAACTACAGTAAAGTCTCAGTCTCAGCACCAAACACCAACCAATTCCAATGTGACTGGTGACACTAACATAAGTTTATCAACCATTTCCCTAAGGTGGCCACACCTTCTGGCCAGTCCTGCTTGGGTCTGACTGATTCACTAATCATTATCGACACTAAAACTGAAGGCAAGCAGACATTCGCAAGTTGTTGCTATTGTTGTTTCTGTTTTAAACTGCACAGATACCAAGAACTCTCTCAATATTAAAATCTCAGCATGCCTTTCTGGCTTCCTTATGAAATAATTTCTAACTATTCAGACCAACTTGTTCTGCCACACTTTCTGTTTCTATAAATACACAAGCCTGTCTCGTAATTAAATTCCTATGTGGATTGTGTTAAGTCTGTGGGTTTTGGTCACTGCTAACGTGCCCTGTGGTTTTGTCTTTTTTTTTCAAGAAATACTTCTGCAAGTCACCCTCTCTGTGGCTTATGTTCCTTTGTTCAGGAAGCTCACTTTCTGCCAAGCTGTTGCGCATTTTCCTTATCGGGAGGGAGATGGGTTGTGTCTAGCTGTGAGATGCAAAAGAGGAAAACATCCATCCTCTACAAACAAACATAGAAGAACAAATAGGATGAACATGGTATCAGTCATCAGAGTCCCAGCGGATTTTCTGTTGTCATTATTGACTATCACATTAGAAGCACACAAATATCAGTTTTTAATTACTGTCTATGGAGTCCTAAAAGATCTGCAGGGCTTTAGTTAGAGCAGGTTTTCTTCTTAGGCTTAGAGATTTTAATCTACTTTACTTAAATTGATTGATGAGTTTGCACGTACAGATTATCAATCTGGAGTTGCTGAAAATAAACACAATTACAATAGGGATAAGTGATGTTCACTATCGTTTTCTAGTATGTCATCCATTGCCTCAAAGAGGTGATAAGCAAAAACAGGGGTAAGTTAGCATTTGACAAAATAGTAAGTTATTTACTATTTGCCACTAAGGAAAATCAAGCTCTTCCAAATCCATCCCTTTGTTGCTACTCCCTTCTGGCACTGGAAACATTCAATGTCTTTCTAAAAGCTTGTCAATTGCTAGGGACTTGAGGAAATCTGTGTTCACTGGGTCTAAGCCTCTTAAGTGTCTCTAAGTATCTGTGCCTGCCTGGTCAATAACAAATAAAAACTGTAGCTTTCATCAAGTTTGGTTTCACCCATAGGGCCACTGTCAGCCTTGCTTGTCTTCTTTCTTTATGTTTGGCACCCAAGGGAACAAAGAACAGTGAATAGGAGGAAGTGTGTGCTGAGGTCTCATGCCTTTGAGATGACACTGAGGGTTAAGCATAGTGGGAGGCTCAGCAATCTCTGGGCTCAATCCCCAGTACCACAAAAGAAGAAAGAAGAGGAGGAGGAGAACAGGAGAAGGGGATAAGGAGGAGGAGGAGGAAGAAGAAGAGGAAAAGAGAAAAGAGGAAGGAGGAGGAGGAAGAGGAAGAGGAGGAGAAGAAGAAGAAGCAGCAGCAGCTAACCATGTACCTGTGAAGCCACTAATTTACCAGAGAGTGATGCGACCATGGAGATTTCTATGCAAATTTGAACTTGGGAAATGGAGAATTAAAATACAAGTTTATAGCTTAAAACTTCCTCCCTCTGTCTCCCAAAACACAGCCTTTCAAATGATTTGAGTTTTGATAGTAAAAGTAAGAGCATTCTGCTCTCTGATTTATTTATCCCGGGTTACTAATAGAGTGACTAGTCTTGCTGGTTTGCCCAGAAGTGTCCTGGTTTTAGCGCTAAAACTCTTGTTTGTCAGAAACCCTATCATCCTATGCAAACCCAGCATGATCACCACAGAAAGAAAAAGATTTTGCACAACTTTTTGCAATTCAGTCTCACTGACAAGAAAATATAACAGCTTTATGGTTGGATTCAGTCCATCCTGATGTTTCTGCTTAGTTCAGTGTTGGATCATCCAACAGGCCTCCAAAGGCAATGAAGGTCCTTTATTTGCAAGAGCTCTCGGTATCTGATAGATCCTCTCATTTAGACTCCTTGGCAGGGACAGAGGGGACAGAGATAACTCTCCCTGCAACAGGGAAGCTTGTTTGAGTCTCATAAACAGAAGCAAAGCTCACATGAAACAGTTCTGAATCCTAAATCATGATGCTGCCTAAAGAACACTGCAATGTGGCCTGGCTTTCCTATGGTTATCATCTGCTTGGTGTAGGAGTGACCTGAGGCAGAATGGGTGCAGGAAAGGCAGCCCTGCTCTAAAAAGAAGTCGCACTCGTATTTTATGCAACTCAAGTTTGAAGTAATACATTGCCTCACTATTCCCACGGGTCATCATCTGACCCTCAGCTCCAGGATATAAAGCTACAAGTTGTGTCACAGGATTAGAGGTTTCTGGAAACTGACAAGTTGGGGAGATGCCTCTCTTGATGTCATGTGCAAAACTACCCTCTTCTATTCTCACCCCAAGTCTGAACTCTGGATGTACCTGAACAGCAAACCCATAAGCTATTTCCCCTTCTTCCCCACAGTCCAGAGCTTCCTTTCGGGGTCCCACACAGCATCCAAGCTACAAACCAAGGCCAGAGAAACTGAGTGGTCAGCTCAGAACCACCAGCTGGCCCACAGACTGTTTTGCCTCAATTTTTGGCTGGCACATCACCCTGCCTCTCTATACATGTTTTCAAGAGAATTGTTTTGAGGAGGCATGATGTACTGCCACAGAGATTAGACAGAGTTTTTCCAACTCTGTAATTCCCTTCAGAAGAAGATGTTGACTTCCAGCTTTCAGGGCCCTCAAAACATGTGCTCAAAGTCTAAGTTGACAGCTCTGAATGGCCTTAAGTTTGCAGGAGGAGGAGTCAGTCTTGATATCCCCTCAGGAATAGGTGAGGGGCTTCACTAAGGAGATGAACTGAACTCCTAGTGAATTAAAAACATCTTTGGTACTTCCTGTGTACAGAGCCATGGAGCCTTCTTCTATGAACTGAACTGAAAAAATGAAACTAGAACTGAAAGAATTAGATGATTTGTGTCCTTACTTTAAAGAGTTCTGAGTCAAACACTGGGAAGATCAAGAAATAAGCATACAAAGGATTTGAGAGATAAAAACATATATAGCCTGACTGTAACCAAAAGAGAAAAATGACAAACTGAACTTACCTCAAGCATAGGCTGTCTGGCTTCTTGGGCTCTCAAAGAACTCCAGTCGCTGGAAAATGCCGTGGGTCCTTCCGAATATTCGTGGCTCTCCAAATCCTTCAGGTTGCTATCTGCTTTGCCCAGGGAACATTTGAAACTAAGAAGAGACTGCAAGAGACTAAGAAGAGCCTGGCCTTGACACAAAAGCTCTCTCTGAGAGAAAAACCTGTTTATCACTCCTTCCTCACACAGGCAAATTGAAATGAGGTCACTCTACTTCACACACAACTCCTAGACATGCCCCTCCTTGATTCATTCATACTTTTGTGTGTGCATATCCTGTGCCAGCTTCTAGACTGTGCTGGGGATGAGGATCTGAGAAGATTGAATTTCTGCTTGTCATAGAGCTTGCTATCCAGCCCTCTGCTCCCGGGTCTCCCTGGCCCAAGAAAATAAGATCTGCAAACTGTCTAGGCTGGAGAGTAAAACGAGGTTGAGGTGAAGGGAGGATCATTAGGGGAGAGGCTGTCAAATGAGACCTAGGGCACTGTAAAGTCTAGACCTTCTCTTGCCCTCTCCCACCAGGGGTTCCCAAGCTACTGCAAAGTGCAGCCATGTTATTAATGGGAATACGTGAACATCCGATAGGGACAATTCGTGACATAAATTATAACAAGCTTCTGTCATTTGCTTCTCCAGGGACGCTTTTTCTTTCTTTTTTTTTTTTTCTTTTTCCCGTACCGGGGATCGAACTCAGGACCTTGCGCTTGCCAGGCAAGCGCTTATGCCACTGAGCTATACCCCCAGCCCCAAGGGAAGCTTTTCAATCGCCATTGCAACCGAGTTTAATAAAGAAAATCTTGGAGTCCTAATGCCGCCTGTCACTTTAGATAAGCCCTTTGTATTCCACAACATGAGTAATGATGATGGTGATAATGGTCGCTGTCTCTAAGACAGTAGCCAAGGCCACCATCTACATACCACGAATACCTGACCTGATGGATCGGCCTATATGCTGTGGCAAAACCATCACCACCCACACTGGAGAATTGTGACAATGGAATCCCCACTGCACCCCCATATGCATCAGGCTGCAGATGAGTTCTGTGATGCCCACCTGCCTCTGACCCACTTTGTAACTGTTAAGATTCCAATCTTGTGCCACAGAGTCCTATGTGAAAGTCTGTTTCTATGTTTTCACTCCTCATTGTTTTCCTATGCACAGAACCCTACAAAAATAAACTTATAACATTCACTTAATAACCATGTTTTGAATGAATACATAAATTTAAACAATAAAAGAATTAGTGATCAATCAAATGAGCTTCTCTAATAAGCTTACTCTTATCTGAGTAAGAGATATATGAAAAGTGATCCAGTAGAAGTTCCAATCAGCAGAAACTTAAGTAAGCTCTTTTTATAGCAGAACTCAAGGTTTAGCAAAAGGAGTTGTTCAGAAAACACTCAAACCTGTGCAACTGAGACATAAAAGTGAGCTTTTCAAAAAAGTAAAATAAAGCCAGTCTAACCAAGGAAACTCGGAAGCCTCCAGTTGTTGTGATAAAGCCACAAAATTGCAAGAATAGCATCCAGGGCAGATCTAGTCTCACAAAAGCCTCTGTCTGATCCACCAGCCTCATTACCGCACACATCGTACCTTGTGCTGTTCAATGTTTGTCTCAAGGCATTGGCCAGACCAATTTAGGAATGTGAAAAACAACACAACAATTTTTGCAAAGCCTTTGGGTTTCCAGGCTCTGTGGCTTCCATTCAGACCCTACTTTGTAAAAGACTGCATGAGTCCATGGATTTTGTTGTTTTCAACTGCAGTAAGTTTTTTGTTTTTGTTTTTGTTTTTAAAACCTTCAGGCCTGGCCAACTGAAGCTGGAAAGGCATTCCCCAGGCCCAGGCTGTGGCAGGGGCAGGAGAGACAGGAAAAAGCCTGCACTTCTATGGCAGCCTGGGTGGCCCTGCCCAGGGCCTGATCTCCTTCCTCAGCTTATTGGCCAGGAAAAAGGTAAGTGTGGTTCACCATGGAAACCCTCTCCAAGGGAAGCAGTGTGGTTTAATGAACTATTGGAAAAGTGTTCACTTTTCACACCTACAAATGGCCCTTTGGTATTTTTTTGGTGGCTTGAGACTCTCCCCCTTTTTTTTCTAATGCAAACCAAACAAAACATCAGAGTCTGACTTCTTAGGTACTAAGGGTCTTTTCCATCAGAAAACAAATTTCAATTCTGCTTTTCAGACAGAACTAGGGATGGGATCTCTTCACTGGACCATAACTCTCCCCCAGTATGTGGATCATTGCTTCCCAGGAAGTTCTTAGGTTCAGTCAGTGTGTCCTTGGGGGCCCAGATTTCTTTCTTCCCTTCGTGCACCTTGGTCCATGGTGACTATATCTCCAAAATGTCTTAGTTTCACAAATGTGCTCAAAGGGTCCTCATTCTGACCCAGATTTCATGGTTGTTGTCTTAACCAAATCTAATGAAGAAAAGTTAAGTAAACAACAAGGAATGTATGTGACTGAGTTTTCAAAGAGTTTTTAATGATGTGGAGAAACACTTGTGATTAAGTAAAAAGAAACCAGGAATGAACATACACATAATTTTCATTATGACTTCTATGACATGTGAATCACTTGTATGATATTTATTTTTTAAATTGGAAAAGCAGAAGGTTTATCCAACGCATATCAATTCTACAATATCTGTTTATCTTTATCATGGACCAGTATATACTCAGTTTTGAAATAACAAAATTCCAGTACGGGCACTATATGTATAGGATGTTTCCATTAGGCTCAGGTTTTGTGACAGACATTGATTCTAAGGAACAAGCCATCTCCGTTCCCTCTCTCTTCAGGTTCTCTGCCCTTCATCACATTGCAGTAGAAGCTTTGTGAGTCTCTTCCAGCCTGAGGCAGTGAGAGCCATGTTGCGTTCTCTGCCTGTTTTTCTCTGTTTCTTTTCACGTGAAGAAGTCCATTTGTCCCAGATGGTGGAGCTAAAAGATAGTGAGTATCCATGAGCCTGAATAAACATCGCTAGACTCTATGGACAAAATATGAGTGAGAGACTGATTGTAGCTATTAAGCCATAGAAATTTTGTCACTGTAATATCACCTCTCCTAACCTCAAAAATATGGCTGATTAACTGTGTTGTTCAATTTTTTCTCATTACCAAATTGGTACATGTGTCATAGTCATATATATTAGTTGCATATACTGTGTAATTATATACATATTGATATCTGAGAATGATGTGCTAAAACTTCATGATTACCTATAGCACAATAGGGTGACTGTAGTTAATAATAATTAATTGTATATTTCTAAATAACTAGAAGAAAGAATATTGAACATTTTCAGTATAATAAATGATAAATGTTTGAGGGGTCAATATGCTAATTACCCTGATTTTATCATTACATATGAAATGCTGGAACTTAAGTATCATACTATACCCCATATATATGTGTAATTAACATATGTCAATTTAAAATTTTTAAAGGATTAGATAAAGAAAGCTTTTATGACTATATTTTTAGTTATATATCCATTTCTCCTTAATTATGTCAGTCTGGATTTTATATACATTCAATGCATGCAGATACTCCAGAAAATCTTCCTAGTGGTTTTCATATCATTATATAGTTACACTGATCCCTAAAGATTTTTATCTCAAATTTATTCTATGATTTGTATGACATTAATATGTTACCCAAATTATATTTGATTAGTATTTTCTCCTTTTTCACTATATAATTACTACATAGCTATACATATATACATGTATACTAGAACACTTACAGTTCCTACACATGTAAACAATGATCAAAATATATGGTAAACTTTAAAATTTTTAAATATACTACAGTAAAAGACACATTGTAATTCATCTCTCTCAAAATATTACCATTGGCTTTGAGCACACCTATCTCACTGTTCTCATCGCTTTCTAAAGGAGTTCTGGAAGTCTTTTGTATCTTTACAAGGTGTGATCAAAACTAAAGTGAATGCAGCTAACAAGCGACACCCCGTGGAAAACCAGGCTCATAAAAACACAGTGGTGTATCCTCCTCTAACTTAGCCACTGAATCTGCAACTTCCAGCTCTTCTCCAAAGTCACAATGAGGACAAAAAATAAAGGTTTTGAATCAATTCAGAGCACTGAGGCAACCATGACAGTTCAACTAAAGATTTTTTTTAATTTAAACATTTACTCTGTTTTTCAATCACACCTCATAGCATGATTTGCAGACCTTTGGGGCTTTTCTCATGCTAAATTCCATCTTCAGTGTTTCAAAACTCTCTTTTTATTTTTCTAAACATTGACTAACTCAATCTTTATGACTTTCCATGAATTGAGGACTAAGCCTTAAGCAGTTTTGCACTTCCCTCATTAAAATATTAACCAGTACCCATATTGTAAGCAGCCCACGGACAATGAAGAGCCTGAATGTTGAGAAGCCAAATCAACAGCCTCATCTGAGCTCCTAGTTGGTTGCCAACCACATGAGTGTACCACCTTGTATAACTAGCCCAGGTGAACTTTCAGATGATGCCGCTGTGAAACACTTTCTTACTGCCATCACATAAGAAATCCCCAAGTGAATTTCCCTGCAAGTTGAATCAACAAGTGGAACTATAAGCAACAATGATAAAATGTTGTATTAACCCAGTGAATTTAGGGTGGTTTCTTTTGTAAGAACTGATAACCAGAATTCAGTCTTGCAATACATAGCCAATAATTAGTCCTTAGCTGTATTCAAATTTCCTATAATTTAGACATCTACTTTCCTCTAGGGAAAGTAATCCATGGATTATGAAACTAATCCATACCCGAAAGCCTATCAGATATAGATTATCTGGTCCCCCAGGTCCCACATGCATATGTTGCGACCTAATTACAAATGGACATTTGGAAGTAATCTATTGGGAAATGATTAGATCAGGACTATGGAACCCTCGTGAATGTAATTAAATGTTCTTATAAAGCAGAAACTCCCTCACTTCATCATGTGAGGTCACAGTAAAAAGATGGCCATCCATGAACAGAAAGGGACCCTTACCAAGCACCTGATGTGTAAGCACCTTGATCTCAGTTGGCAATCCCAGCCCACAGAAATGTGAGAAATAATTTTTCTGTTTTTCACAGATACTCACTCTACAGCATTTTTGTTGCTTGAATAGACCAAGTCAGAATCTGAATAAAATATCCAACTAAGCATTTTTGCTGAATAAATGGTCAATTAATTTTTAAAATTATTTTTGGCAACTTAATACTCTTTGAAGTTGCTAACCTATAAAACATGTAAAAATCACACATATCTGCCTGATAATTTGAGAATTAAATGGATTTTCACTGATGAAAGAACAGTTGAAGAGAACAAGGTTATAAAAACGTCCAAGCCAGAGAGAGTCCCAAAATAGCGGAGCTGTGAGTGCCAGCAGCTCAGCTTCTCCATGACAAAGTGTCTAGAAAACGACACACTGGGGAGGAGCTGGAGTGGAGGCTACCTGGAAACAATGAAGGACCTGACAGAGGAAAAGAAAGTAGGGTTAAGTGACACAGAAAAATAGATCACACCATGGAGAGAGACCATGCAGTGCCACCATCAGCAAGTGCCTAGCCCCCAGCTGAGAGGCAAAGTAAAATTAACAACTGTTTTGCTCATGGAGAACCAGAGATCTCCAACGAGACTGAATTACCTGCTGTTGGAGCCAGCATGGAAAACGCAGGACACACCTTCCAGAAAAGCCTTCCATGATCAACAGTTGGTGAGTGACCTCAGTAAAAGCTCCCACAGCTACAACTGGGGAGCAAGAGCTGGCGGGGACCCCATTGTAGGGACTGAGTATTTGAACCTGCTAAGGTTTAAAATGTCACCCAAATGTCTCATGAGTTGAGAAGCAGACTTCTAACCAGTGCCTCATGAGTTTAGAGGTAGGCTTTCAGAAAGTGACTGGGTCATGTGGTTGCTACATGAATCCATCCACTGTTAAGTTCACAGATGAATATGCCATGAAGAAGTAGGGCCCAGCTGAAGGACGTGGGTTACTGAGGACACACCACTGAAGGTGGCATCTCTCGGTCTGGCTCTCTCTGTCCCTCTGTTTCCTGGCTGCCGTAGGCTGAGCAGCTTTCCTTCTCCCCCCACTGCCACCACGTCCTTTCCGCCTTGAAGCCAATCACTCCTGGACTGAGCGCTCTGAAACTGTAAGCCAAAATAAGCCTCTTTTTTAAATTGTATACGTCAGATATTTGGTCTTAGCAATGAAAAAGCTGACTAATGTTCTGAAGTTTCTTCTCATAAGACCAGGAAAGACAAATACTAGACAGGAGACAGAACCACATAGCCTTAAAAGGCTTTCTTGGCTTCTTCACATTTCTGAGAAATGGTTGGGAGAATGCAACCAAATCAAAACCTAGGTCACTAGGCCAAGTATTGTGGTAGATGCTATAAAAAAACCCAACATGCTAAAAGGGTAAGGCAAGAGGGTTACAAGTTTCAGCCCATTCTGGGCAACACAGTGACTTAGAAAGACTAGCAAGACATGGTCTTAGAACAAAAATAAAGAGGGCTATGTATATAGATAAATATGAAAGCCTTGGGGTCAATCTTCAGCATCACAAACAAAAAATCTAGGTGACTAAAAATGCAGAAAAAGCAGGATGAAAAGTGAAATGTAAGATGTAGAGCCAAAACATGAGAAGGGCACACAACAGACGAGGTGCTTCCAACAGCTAAAAGATCTTGCTCCGTTTTGACTTTAGTTTAGTGCATGGTGACAGATATGGGTCTAGTTTTAGTCTCTGGCATGTGGAAAGCCAGTTTTTTCAGCATCATTTATTAAAAAGGCTATCTTTATTCCAATGTACATATTTGGCCCCTTTGTCAAAAATAAGGTGGCTGAGTTTGTTTGGGGTTGCTCTGCATCTTTTATTCTATTTCACTGATACTCAGGTCTTTTTTTGTGCGAGGGCCATGCTGATTTTATCACAGTAGCTTTGTAGTATAATTTCAAGTCAGGAATTGTGATGCCCCTTGCCTTTGTTGCCCAGAATTGCTTCTACTATTGTAGGTCTCTGCTGATTCCAAATGAATTTTAGGAGTGTTTTGTCTAATTCTGTGAGATATTCTAATGGTATTTTGATGATGACTGTGTGTAATCTGTATAGCAATTTTGAGAGTATTGCCATTTTCACTATGTAAGGTCTTCCCATCAATGAGCAATGGATATCTTTCCATTTTCTGATATCTTATTTAGTTTCTTTTCTCAAGTTACTGTAATTTTCAATGTATAGATCTAAACATTAAAAACAGAAACACTGTATCTACTACAAAGGAAAATAGGTAGAAATCTTGAAGACATGGGTGTAGGCAGGCACTTCATGAACAAAACCCAGGCCACATGGGAAACACTACAAAGAATAAACAAATGGGATCTAACCTTATTAAAATGTCTTCACACAGCAAAAGAAATCACCAACAGAGTGAAAGACAAACCACAGAAATTATATCCATCTGTCACCCAGACAAAGGATTTTTATCTAAAATGTATAAAGAATTGAAAAAAATCAGACCCTCCAGATTCAAAAACCCAATCCAAAAATTGGCATCAGAGATAAATACATACTTATCATATGAAGAAGTACAAATGGAAAATAAATATATGAAAAAATATTCAACATCATTGGTCATGCCAGAAATGCAAATTAAAACAACACTGAAATTTCATATCATCCCAGGAAGAATGGCTACTATCAAGAAGTCATCCAACAACAAATACTGGAGAGGCTGTGTGGGAGTGTAGATTGGTGCAATCACTATGGAAATCAGTGTGGAGATTCCTCAAGAAAGTAGGATTAGAGGTCCCATTGGATCCAGCTATTCCCCTTCTGGGTATTTTCCCAGAAGAATTAAAAAACATTATACTACAGTGATATTGTGAATCCATGTTTATAGCAGCACAATTTGTTACAGCTAAATCTTGGAAACAACCCAAATGACCACCAATCAAAGAATGGATAAGAAAGGATGTGGTATTTTTATACAATGAAGTACTACTCAGCTATAAAGAAGGATAAATTTGAGACTGTTGTAAGCAAATAGATGCAATAGAGTCCATACACATAAGTGAAATAAATCAGACCCACATGTGTAAATACCATATTGTTTCCCTAGTGTAAGAAGCTAAAAATTAAACAAAATCCAAAATGCATAATACATATTGTGAAATGGGAAAAAAACTATTCAACAAGAAAGAGAAACTGGAATGAGGAAAAGGAAAAAGAAGGAAGGGAAAGGAAAAATATATATATATATATGGTAGTTAAGATAGTTATACTACTAATTTCTCTTAGTTCTTTGGAAAGAAAGGTTTGTACTAATATTGTTTGGTCAATTTTTCATGCCTAAATCTTGTACTCTGAGCAACTACTTTGAAGATAATGATATGCAGTGTATTAACCACTGTTTCTCTCCCATTATCGTTTTTTGAAATTTTGTTTCATTATTTTTATTGTTTTGTCTCCTTAGAATTAAAAAGATATAGATAGAAGAGAATTGAACTGAAAAACTTCCCTCAGCAATTTTTTCTGTTGTCTCTGGATTTATGTGGGCATTATGAGACTGATGAGACCAAACAATATTTTCCCATTTTATCCTCCTTACAAATCCAAGAGATGCCTCTCAGGCCTCCCATGAGCAGTGCTTTTACACTGAATCCCCAAAAGCCTTGAATTCCACAGAGATACCACAGAGGCCTGAGGGAGGATGAGGCAAAAGCTGAACAGGTGGGACGTCAGTTCAGCAGCTTCGCTGGACACCATCCCCTCAGTCACCTCTTCATTTGTGCTCCAAGTTGGGCTCATAGTGGTTGTACCAGTTTACACCAACAGTTCAAAAGTGTTGTTTTTCCCAACAGTTCCTCCAGTATCTATTATTGGTTGACTTCTTGATGATGGTCATTCTTTCTGGGATGGGATGGAATCTCAGTATTGTTTTGATTAGCATTTCTCAAACGACCAATGATACCGAACATTTTTCATATATTTATTTGCCACCTGTGTTTCTTCATCTGAGAAGTGTGTATTCACCTCAGACTCCCATTTTTGGACTTGGTCTTTGAATTTTAGAGGCCTGGTTTTCTTAAATATTTATACGTTCTAGACAGAAGTCCTTTGTCTGAGAGGCAGTTGGCTAAAATTTTTCCCAATTTGTGGGTTTTCTTTTTACTCTGTTGGTGCTTTCTTTTGATGTGCAAAAACTTCAATAAGATGAGATCCCAGTTGTGGAGTCTTTGAAGTATTTTCTGTGCAGTTTGGTTTTTGTTCATGAAATCTCTGCCTACCCATATGTCTTCAAAATTTCTACCTACTTTCTCCTCCAGTAGATGTTTCTGTTTTGATATTTAGATCTTTGATGCATTTTGACTTTAATGTATGGCGATAAACATGGGTCTAGTTTTAATCTTTGACATGCAGAAAGCCAGTCTTTCCGGTATAACTTTTTAAAAAGGCTAGCTTTCTTCCAGTGAACATGTTTGGCACCTTTGCGAGTGTGTTTATAGCTGTGTCTGCATTTTCTAATCTGTTCCATCGATCCTCAAGTCACGTTTGTTTGCCAGGACTATATAAACACTATCACAGTAGCTTTGTAGCATAATTTCAAGTCAGGGATGGTCATGCCTCCTGTTGCCAGGATTGCTTGTGCTATTCTAGGTCTCTTCTGATTCCAGATGAATTTTAGGAATGTTTCTCTAGATCTGTGAGGTATACTAATGGTATTTTAATGGGGATTGCATTGAATCTGTATAACAATTTTGGGAGTATGGCCGTTTTCGCAGTGTTGGTTCTTCCTAGCTACAAGCAAGGAATATCTTTCCATTTGCTGCGATCCTCTTCAACCTTTTATTTTCAGAGTACTGTCATTTGCACTCCATAGACCTTTTACTTCCTTTGCTGAATTGATTCCTAAATTTTTCATTTTTTGGATGCACTTGTGAGAGGTGTAGCTTCCTTAATTTCTCTTTCAGTGTATTCGTTGTTTGTGTACAGGAACGCTATTGATTTTTAAGTGTTGTCTTTGTATCTAGCTACACCACTGAACCTCGATATGAAATCTTGCAAGTCTTTTGGCGGGGTTTTGGGGGTCTTCTATGTAGAGTATCATGTCATCTGTGGATAATGATAATTTCACTTCTTTCTTGCCCATCCTTATTTCTTTTATTTCTCTCTCTTGTCTAGCAGCTCTGGCTAATGTTTCCAGAACTGTATTTAATAGGAGTGGTGATAATAGACATTCTTTTCTTGTCCCTGATTTTACAGTGAAAGCTTTCAGTTTTTGAGCACTTAGAATGAGAGTGGTTGTTGGTTTGTCAGAGATGGCTTTTATCAGATTGAGGTAAAGTCCATTTGTTCTGATTTTCTGTGAGGTTTTATCATGAACGAGTGTTGCACTTTATGAAAAGCTTTTTCTGCATCTACTGAGGTGATCATGTGATTTTTGTCTTTCACTCTGTTGATATGGTGTATTATGTTTTTTTATTTCCATATGTTGAGCCATCCCTGCATTTCTGGGATGAATTCCACTTGGTCATGCTGTATAATCTTCTTGATGATTTGCTGCATTCTGTTTGCTAGTATTTTATTGAGGATTTTTGCATCTATGCTCACTAGTGAGATTGGTCTGTAGTTCTCTTTTTTGGTTGGGTCTTTCTGTGATTTTGGTATCAGGGTAATACTTACTTTCAGGAATGAGTTAGGGAGAATTGCTTCCCTTTCAATTTCATTAGAGTTTGAGATTTGGGCTAATATCTCTAAATTTCTTGTAGAATTCAGCTGTGAATCCATCAGGACCTGGGCATTTCTTTGTTGGTAAGTTTCTTTTTACATTTTCAATTTTGTTGACTGATATTGGATTATTCAGAATTTTTTTATCTTCTTGAGTCAGCTTTGGTAATTAATATATATCTAGGAATATGTCTTCTGTGTTTTCTATCCTGTGAGAGTAAAGATTTTCAAAGTAGTTATTGATGATCTTCTGAATTTTTATTAGATCTGCAGTGATTTCACCCTTTTCATTGCTTATTGCATGAATTTGAGTTTTTTCTCTCCTTTTTTTTGATAAGGATGCCTAGGGGTTTATCAATTTTATTTATTCTTTCAAAGATCCAACTCTTTGATTCATTAATTCTTTGCATTGTTTTATTAGTCTCCATTGTGTTAATTTCTATCTGTTCTTTATAATTTCCTGCCTCCTTTGTGCTTTGGGCTTGACTTGCTCTTCTTTTTCTAGAAGCTGGAGGTGTAACATTGTTTATTTGTGCTTGTTCTGCTTTCCTGATGTGGGAATTCACCACTATAAATTTCCCTCTGAGGACTGCTTTCTTTATGTTCCACAGGCTCCTGTACGTTGTATCTGCATTTCATTTGATTGTAAATATTGTTTAATTTCTTCTTTAATTTCATCTGTGACCCATAGGTTGATCAGGAGGGTGTTGTTTAGTTTCCATGTATTTCTGAAGTTTTTGCAATTTCTTTTCTCAATAATTTCTACTTTCGTGACACTATGGTCCAATAATATGCATGGGATAATGGGCTAGTATATGGTCTATTCTAGAGAACATACTACGTGCAGCTGAGAAGAATATGTATTCTGACGTTGTTGGGTGGAACACTCTATAAAAGTCTACTAAGTCCATTTGTTCACATGTTTGGTTTAGTTCTGTTATTTCTTTGCTGATGTTTGCCTAGTTGTTCTATCTTTTGTGACAATGTGGTGTTAAAGTCCCCTGTTAGAACTGTATTATTGCTTATTTGACTTTTCATTTCTATTAAAATTTGTCTTATATAGTTGGGTGTTCCATATTTGGTGCGTAGATATTTATAATTGTTATCTCTTCCTCTTGTTGTTTTCTCCTAGCAAGTATTAGTGACATTTTTATCTCTTTTGATCATTCTTGGTTTGAAGATCACATTGTCTGCAAATAGAATAGCTGTCCCTGCTTTTTCTGCATTCCTGTTGCATGAAGTAGTTTTCCATTCTTTGACTTTCAGTCTGTGAATTTCCTTTTGAGTTAAATGTGTTTCTTGTATACAGCATACTGTTGGATTTTGTTTCTTGATCCACTCTGCCAGTCTGCTTCTTTTGATTAGAGAATTAAGGCCATGTACATTAATAGTTATAATTGATATGTATTGGCTTATCTTTGTCATGTTATTTACTTGCTATTGGTTCCCTACTTTTTCTCCCGGTTTAATTGCTTGCTCTGCTTGGTGGTTCCTTTCTATCGTTGTTCTTGAAGTTGTGGTCCTTTTATCTGTTTCTAAAATATCTTGTAGTATTCTTTGTAAGGTTAGTTTTGTAGTCATGAGTTTCTTTTTTTCTTTTAGCTTAAGTTCCTTCAAGCCAGATTGTAATCATGAATTTCTTCAGCTGTTCTTTGTCATGGAAGTATCTTATTTCTCCATTAGTTTTGAAAGATAATTTTTCAGGGTACATTAATCTGGGTTGGAATTTCGTTTCTTTCAGGACCTAAAATACTTCACTTGTCCTCAAATACTTTCATTTGATGGTTTATGTTAAGAAATCTGCCTTGACTCTGATGGGCTTTCCTTTATAGGTGATCAGTTTCTTTTCTCTAACAGCTTTT
The DNA here is from genome assembly GCA_004027595.1 of Dinomys branickii. Classification (NCBI taxonomy): domain Eukaryota; kingdom Metazoa; phylum Chordata; class Mammalia; order Rodentia; family Dinomyidae; genus Dinomys; species Dinomys branickii. The sequence continues at coordinate 35,779 of PVLD010010364.1, forward strand.
AATATTATATTCTTTCCTTGAATTTCTGGGATCTTGATGAGTATATGTCTAGGTGTAGATTTATTTTGGTTATGGCTAATTGGAGTTTTATTTGCCTCACTTACTGTGTGTCAGATTCATTTCCCATGCTTGGGAAATTTTCTGCTACTACTTCTGTAAATCATCTTTTTATGTCATCCATGTTGACTACTGCTGTTTCATTGACAACTGTCAATCTTCTATTGTTTTTCTTTGCATGATCTTACAACTTTTCAATTGTTATTGCCTAGTTCCTTGTTATTTTTAAGATAGTTTTCTTATTGTGATCAGTAGCTGCAATGCTGTCTTCAAGGTCTGAAAGTCTATCTTCAGTTTCATTCAAGTGATTTCACAAGCTTCCAATGGAATTTTTAATTTCATGGATATCTCTTTGAATCTGTTTCATGAATTCTAATTCTTTCCTATATTATTCATTCAAGGTTTCCATCATTTTTCTATGCTCCTCTATATTTTTATTTACATTTTCTTTATATGTGCTGAGCAATTCTTTCATTACTGTTGTCATTTCTTTTTTCACCTGAGAGATTATTTCTGATATGATTTTTTCTATGGCCTGGTGGAGTTGTTTGCTTCAGTTGCTATCATTTCAGAAATTTCAGGCATGTGATTTCCAAGTTCTTCTATGCCAAGATCTCCTGGAGTTGTTTTGGATGGGCTAGATGTTTGAGATTGCATTTTGCTCCTTTGATTTGATGTTTTGAAACCTCCCAGGTTCACTAGAGTCAGTTTTACTCCTGCAGTAATAGGGCTATGTGGTGTGTCTCACCAAGTCTCCCAAAGTTCACCAGGGTTCAAAGGCAATCCTGCAATGGTGGGTGGCATGGGGGCAGCTCATCAAGTCTCTCAAACTTCCCCAGGATGCAGCATCTCTCCTGCAAAGGTGGGGTGTCAGGGGGAGGCTCACCATTGCTCCCAAGGCTCTCTGGGGCTCAGCATCACTCCCACAATGGTGTGGGTTCATGGCTCACAGAGTTTCCCTAAGGTGTCTGGGGCTCAGCATTGCTTCCATGACTATGGGGGTACCAGCTATTGCTCACCAAGTTTCCCAAAGCTGTCTACAGAGTTTTAAAACATGTTTTTATGGAAGACTGATGGTAAAGGAGGTGTCATTATTTCTTAAAATTTAAACAGAAAGGGGCTTATGGAGAAGACTCTGAGTCCTGTTTTTAAATTTGTACATAATGATCCTATTACAGTCGATCAACCTGTAAAGTAAACACACTGAATGCATTAAGACAACATACATTTTACTATAATACAAAAGTGGAATCATTATTGGTACATCTCTTTCTTTAAAGTACACAATTTAAGAAACCTTCACAGTACTTTGAAGAAAAGTAAATTACTCCACTTCAGCCTCAGTTCTGGTTCAGTTCTGGTGATAGAATAAAACTGTTCTATCACCACAGCCTCAATCATTCAAATCCTGCTCCTTAGTCCAACCTTGGCAGCCACTCCACTCTTGGCTCTGCTACAGGATATATTTGGGAAAACATATTATCTGCTTCCAAAACCAGAATGTGGGGCAGTAGGCCACCCTCTCCTGATAGCCATTAAGTGATATTCTCCTAATGATAACAATGTATGCAAAGTCTTCTTAACTTTTCTTCTGGATGCAGTGATGTATGTATTACAGGCATACAAATTCTCAGAGGCTAGGGCCAAAGGACTGCAAGTTCAAGCATAGCCTGGGCAATTTAGTAACTTGGTGATAACCTAATTCAAAATTTTAAAAATTAAAGGTACTGGGCATGTAGCTCAGTGCAAAGCCCTAAGTTGAGTTCCTAATGCCCCCTCCAAAATATATGTAAATATATTTTTTCTTCCTAGAAGCTAAAAAAAGCTACTAAAAAGTATAATGCTACTACTATACTCTTACAAAGCCACAGATTTCCACTTCTCTTTTCAATCCCTGTCAGTTAACCTGTCACACATCCTATACTCTGGGAGTTTGTTATGTGGCTAGGATGATAGCACACAGAAACCTGAGAGCATCTGGTGGAAGGGGAGGGGAAGCAGAAGTCAGGAGAGTCCCAAATGGGGACTGGAGTAACCCACGACTGTCTCAGAAAGGCAATGGCACGGGATCTGGAGCAGGAAAGGGATGAAGTGTTGCTGAAGGAGGGTATTCATTAGAGGAAGCTTGTGTGTGCAGGTGCAGAGAAAGGAGTATTTGTGGCATGTGAGGTGGTGAGCAGGAAACCAGCCCTCCTGCAGCCCTGAGCTTTGCTTTGATGGAAACCTAGGCACTCTGTGCAGAGACTCCACCCGAGTCACCATAGCTTACAGAGAACTTCCTTTGTGGAGAAAAATAACTCATGCGGCCCTCTGCCCATCACTGCCACCACCATAAAGCAACCAGGGACAGAAATTAGGAGAAAATAACTCATTTCCTCATCCTTCGCATCAGTTTTCCAAGGGCAATTTTGTGAATTAAAATTTATCTCGGGTTGGGATATGGGAGAATTTCTTTAATAAACAGCAAATCTCTTAACTTGAAGGAAATATCCACAGTCACAGGCACTTAAAGAGTTTAGACTCAATTCCCCAAAGGCACATGGCATCCTTCATGGACCAGGATGGAAAAGCAGAGTTCTAATGGCCATAGCCATGTGTTACCTGTCTTCAATGAAAAAGGCTCTACACTGCCAGGAATTTCAGCCAAGAAAGGCCATGAAAGACATATTTCTGCTTCAAGGTAAGGCAGTAGGCATAAAGCTGTTCTGTCTGAGATTTTTGAAGCTGCTTGTGGATTTGACTGGCAGCCAATTGTAAGGCAGCAGTGCTGAAAACCCATTTATGTTCCTGTGCCAACATGTATGCATGGCATCACTCTGGACAAAGCTGGTGATCAAGAGCATCCTATGAGAGCACAATTGCATCATAGAATAAATACTAAACTCTAACACCACCACTGCCCAAGACTTTTCCAAAGAAACCTTTCAACATACATCATCTTGAGCACTATAGAAGCATTCTAGCCTCTATCCCATCATGCCCGACAACACTCCTACACTAGAGTGGCCTTTCCTGTTCCCCCAGGTTATCTAAATCAAGTCCACTTCAAATAGCTCTTCTTCAGAGAATGTCCCTGATTACTGCAGTCTAATTTAAAAGCGTCATGCCCCAGGACTGCCAGAGCTTCAATACTGAGTGGCACTAAGTAACAATTCTTAGCTTTGTGTAGGAAATCCTGGCATATATACCTAATTATTATGTTAACCAACTCCCTAACTAACCCAAAGCTTGGGGAAAGAATGAGCCACCTCTGATGCATTTCTTTATATCCAAATACAGAAATTTCTTATTTTTTTGATATTTGGCCATTGATTCTTCCAATCAATATGAATACAAATTAAGAGGCAAAGTATTTACTGATTAAATCAGATATGGTGAAAACCAGATTTCTCTAGGCAAAATGGCATCATGATTAACCTTCATGTGTGCAATATCTCTTTACTTTTTATGGAACCCAAGGTGTATTTAATTACAAATCATAGCTAGTGTGCTGAACACCTATAGATCCTACTGTTGACTGACACAGCAGTGCCAAATGGAAAAGAATAAAAAGCCTAATCTGAGGTGTTGTAAGGGCTGCAGGACATGACAGCCTTCCACTACTAGGATATCTCAGACATTGACCTGGGATCCCTCCAGTTCAACTGGTGATCCCCTGAAATTGGGAAGAAAGCCCTTGGTAAGAGTGAGGAGAAAAGGTCCCTGTCTATTTCAATCCTAACTTCTTTCCTTGTATCCTCTACTAGTTCTCTACTGGATGACTATTTGTTTTTCAATTAATATTGGTTTTACCTATCCAGGAGCAAGGGATATCTTTCCATTTTTTGGTGACTTCTTCAATCTCCTTTTTCAGAGTTTTATAGTTTTTATTATAGAGGTTTTTCACTTCTTTTGTTTAGTTCATTCCTAAGTGCAATATTTAACTTTTCTTGAAGCTATTTTTTTTATCTTTTTGAGACAGGGTCTCACTATGCAGTTCAGTCTGGCCGTAAGCTCACTTTGTAGCCAGGCTGGTCTTAAACTCTCAACAATCTTCCTGCCTCAGCCTCCCAAGTGCTAGGATTACAGGTGTGCACTGCCATGCCTAGCTTCTTGAAGCTATTTTGAATGGTATTATTTTCCTAATTTCTTTCTTGGCTAGTTCATTATTGCCGTCAAAGTGCAATGGCAAACAGAAACACTGAAACGACACCCAAGCTTTGGAGACAGATTTATTTTACATTGATGTGCACTGCTTGGGATCATTCCCACAATATCAGGCCCTGATCTCTGGTGGTCTAGGGCTTATATGGGATAATCAAGCAGAAAGTACAGAGGTAAAATGGCTTGTCAATTGGGGACTGGTTCCTACAATATGTATCATAGTGACCAACTATATGTCACAGTGACCAGCTGTTTCTAACAAAAATAACAAGAACTGAAACTGGAACTATTACCTGGGCAACTAACAAATTAAAGTATACTTGGGGCATCTGTTGCTACATTTGCCCCTCTCTTTTAGTTTCCCTGGACAATCTTTGCTGGACATGTTATGTGTGATCTTCTGAGATAAGGTCCAACTAGAAGCAACTACACTGGGACTGTCAGTGGTCCTAGGATGGGCCCTAGACAAGGTACCCAAGACTGAAAATTTCCACCAGGGATCTATGGTTTATTTCCCTTACTATAGGGTTTCTCCACAAATTAAGTCTGACAAAGGAGAGAAGGAGTTAATCTGATCTAAAAGTGTGTCCAGTGTTCCTTGGACACTCATCAAATCTTGGTCAAGTGTTTGATTAATTATTTTATCCTCTTGGGGAAGCATCCATAGAGTTTAGGGTAAAAACCACAGCTAGCAAGGGAGAAGAGAAGCAAGGACTGGGATAAGCAACCTGAAAACACACAAAAATCAAGGGGAATAGGTATAGAGCAATCCTCTGAAGAAGGTCCTCAGGCTTCAGCCATGTGTGAACTGGTCAGTGTCCAGAGTGACCAGAGCAGGGCATTGAGAGTGTCATCCTTTCAGAGTGAGCCCTGGAAGATATGTCCAGGTAAATTTTTAGCAATCATCTGGATTGGCTGTTCTAACTTTGGAATGGTGGATCTAAAGTCAGATTTCTGAAACTTGCAGAGGTAGTTAATAGGTATCTGGTTATAAGTATGTGCCGGAATGTCTATAGATATAGCTGGTCTTTTAGCTACACTCTTGTGGAGCTGATTACAAACTGTTTCTGTAAGGTTATGTTTTATTTCTTTAACTCTTTTAGAATTTTGTGGCCTATACACTTTATTTAAATGTTATTTAATTTTTAATAGTTCTTCCAGTTTTGAGTTATCTCTACTATGTATACAGGCCCATCATCACTGACAGTGGTGAAAAGTAGGTCACATCTAGGGACAGCAGGAACCTACAAACTTCTGTTGTTTGACCAGCATGAGTAGGTGCAGATGAACACTAGGTCATGCCAGGTGGAAATCAGAGCCAACGACACAGACACCAAAGCCTGAGCTGGCTTCATGGGTACAATTGCCAACATTTTGGCTTGAGTTTGAAGAACAAATGGTGGTGGCAGGTCTAGCTCTGGTCTTCTAGGAGTACTAGGTAAAGATTTACTGGCTTTGGTTGATATTTAAGTCCATCAGATCCCCAGAGGGGCTTTAGGCCTTAGGATCAAATTATTCTGCATGGATGGCAAGTTTCCAAACAGCAGTAGGAAGCAGTAGCAGGGGAGTTTTGGCCAAAATAACCTTGTCCAAGGTGACCACAGCATGTCTAGCCTGTCACACTCCATTCTTAACAGAGCTACTTCCATCTGTAAACAAAGTGTACTCAGCATCTATCGGGGGGTTACTTTGGCTTGAGTACAGTTCATCAGTCAGTGCCAGGCAGTTATGGTACTGGGTGAGGTCCAGCACATGTGGCACCTGGAAAGTTAGGTCTCAGCCTAGGGTGAGCTTGTCAGCCTTTTTGATAAGAAGGATAGTGGCTGTTAGAGTATGGAGTCAAAGAGGGGTCATCGCTTAGCAACCAGATCCAAGTATTTGCACAGGTAGGCTACTGGGCACTCCCAGGGCCTGACAGTCTGAGTAAGCATCATTGTTTTTGTGAATTCAAGGGTCCAGATTCCATAGAAGCCAGCAGCTCTAAGAAATTTGTGGAGGTTTTTTTCTTGTAACCAATTTCTGCCAGATATCGTAGCACAGCTTTTATGTCTTTGCAGCAGGCGGCTTGGGTGTCATTAATCAGCTGGGAAACTAGTGAGGTCAGCTGTGAGGGCCTCTCCAAAAGAGGACAAACAAGCTTTCAAACTTCTGGGAGATTAAGTCCATGTCAGTTAACCTTTGAGTTTAAAACGGGGTTCTTCCATTTAAAGGCAAAGAAGGGACAGCTGACAGGAGTCCACTAAAGGCAAAAGGCAGTTTTTAGGTCCAGGCAGGAGCACCAGCCGTCTGTGGGCGGCAGAAGACTGCAGCAATGTATGTGAAGGGCAGCTGGGGTGGCACTGGCAGCTCCAAGATCCTGAACTGGCTTTACAGGCAGATAGGTGCATTTTAGCAGTTTGACAGTCTATAAACAGTTGCTGGTTCTGAAGCCTCTGGATATGTAGTTGAGTTCTTAGTTGAGCCTCTCATGGTATGGGGTGCTGTTTATTGCAGGCAGGGATCAGCACTCTTTACTCAGGGAACCATGACAGCAAGCAGGACAGGCTGGCCTCGAGTAAAGGTGCTTGTGGCCTGGCCAAATCTGTTGCCAGAGCGTCCACCAAAATAGTGGGAGCGCTCCCAAACCCTTGTGACAGTTAAGCCCAAATGAGCTGGAGCAGAGCAAGAAGGGTGTATGAGTTGGGAACTGCAGAGTGCAAAGTGATGGCTGCATTGTGAGTGGCACAGCAGTTATCTGTCTCAGGCTGATGCAAACGTCATCTTCCTCTTGGGGATTAAATGAGAGGGAGGCTGACTGGCTCGGTGCAAAGGAGACTTACATCTAACTTGAGTAGGAGGTCTCTTCCCAGACAGCAACTCGTGTTTGCTGAGATGTCCTCCCAGGCTGCAAGTTTGTACCTAGCAGAAGGGGTGAGAGACAAGAATTCCAGTTGTCCCAGTGTTGGAAACTTTTTGAAAGAGGGGTTTTGAAGACAGTCAGTTCTGTTCCACTGCCTACCAGGAAAGTCACAAGTTTGCCCCAATGTTTGCAATGACCACAGGCCCTGAGGACCCCAATTTGATAGAACTCAATCTGCCCTATCCACCCAGGCCAGACAGGAGAGGTTCAGATTCAGGTGGGCTTGGATAGTCAGGTTTGTTTGCGTCTTACAGACTGAGGAGGGATTTATTTAGAGAGTATGATCATCTATAAGAGTGGGTTTTTTACAGACTTCAGATGCTTTCCTTTTATCAGATTTCTCCATTCTACTCACTCACACATTCTCTCAGCAGGTTTCTGGGTAACAGTGGTTGATGGGATTTTTGTCCTTCCTCTTTGATTTCTTTGAGAAACGCTTGACTGATTTTAGGTTTCTAGGTGAGGCAACCTTTGGGAAAGGCCATGGCAACTCATTTGTCAGGGCTGACAGTTCAATTTTTCCTTAGTCAAAATGTGCAACTCAGAAGGAACTGCTGACAGTAATCTCAGGTATGTGTTAGATAATGCCACCTGACCAGGATAGGCATAGCCATGAAGCAGAAGATTCAGGGGGAGGGCCTCTAGGGCCAAAAGCAGACAGTGGCCAGCTGGAACTAGTTCAGTTGGCTGGAAGTAGATGAGTAGGGAGCAAGAAGTGAAGCTATAAGTGTTGGCAGCGATTGCAGCAGCCAATAAAGGTAACAAGGTGGAATTTTCAGGAAGAATGGGCTTTCTTTTTCCTTTTTTTCTCTCTTTGAGATGCAGGGAGTGGTTTCATTTCATTTTTAACTACAAAATCTCAGAAAAGCTTCTTTTCCTCAATCAGAGACTATGGGTTTTGACTAATTAGTTCCTATCTCTGACTTCCTACATGTGTGTTGTGTACTCTTGAACTATGGTGCAACAAAGAGTGGGTGCCCCTCAGAGAGAGAGATAATTCAGATGCCTACCTAGGGATTAAGGGAAAACTTAGCTGAGGAGGCTGTGAGGCCTCCATTATGCCATATGCTGATCACCATGGAACTGCAGGTGAGGGCCCAATCAGCCAAAGCTACCAGTGCTTCCCAGTCTTGGTGCACAGATAGAGCAATATATTGCTTACACTGTCCATTCTACTCACACATTCACTCAGCAGGCACTCAGAGGTTAAACATTCCAACCCCCTCCCCTTAAGGGTGGTCTTGATTTATGAGAGTTGATCTGACTCTGCTTCTGCATGAACTGAGCAGAACTGACAAAAAGACTAACTGGGGTGCCCCTGGGGATCTTACTTGAATCAGGCAGGCAGGCAGACACAGAGACAAACAGATTTTGTCCTCCTTCCTTTGGGGTCCAATGTGAGCCGCTTGAACAGGGAGCCAAGAATCCTCCTTCTGAACTCTGAGAGGGCTCAAGAAATCTGGAGGGCATGCCTTTTCATCAGGACTTGAAGAGGTCCTTGTAATGTTCTTGAGGGCCATGATGAGTGACTAAAGAGGCTAGTACTGTCCATCTTCCTGGCCAACACACCAGATGCAATGGCAAACAGAAACTGAAATGACACCCAGGATTTGGAGGCAGATTTATTTTACACTGATGGGCACTGCTTGGGATCATTCTCAAAATATCAGGCCCTGATCTCTGGTGATCTAGGGCTTATATGGGATAATCAAGCAGGAAGTGTAGAGGAAGAATGGCTTGTCAATTGGGGATTCGTTTTTACAATATGTATCATAATGGTCAACTATGCATCACAGTGACCAAGTGTTTCTAAGAAACTAACAACAATTGTATTTTTTATTTTAAAAATTAAAAAACTGACAAAACAACAATGAAGACAAGATCAAAACAACACAAAAAGAACAAAAATGATACATGATACAAAACAAAATGATAGAAATTTACAATGATTGCTGTATTAGATGCTGCTATCTTCAGTGAAGTTGCTCAGTCCAGTAGACATAAGAATGTAAGCTTGATCAAACAATGAAAGACATTAACAAGCAAAAAAATAAATAAATAAGTTTAAAAAAACATTGGAAATGATGCAGAGCTTCACAATACAAGATGGTAAGAGTTCAACAATGGTTCTTATATTGTATATTGTTTTCAGACCAGTCGTTCTGATTACCAAATTCAAGAGTGCAAAATTGGTCAAGAAAAATAACTTCAGAATTGTAGCCAGAATTATTACCTGGGCAACTAACAAACTGAAGTGTACTGGCTGGGGGTGGAGGGCATCTTCTGCTACAGAAGAATGTGATTGGTTTTTGTGTGCTTATTTGTATCCTGCTATTGTGGTAAATTTGTTTATTAGTTCTAGAGGTCTTTTGCATCTTCTATGTAAAAGATTATTGTTCTCTACAAGTAAGGATAGTTTAACTTCTTCCTTTCCTATAGGTATCCTTTTTACTACTTTCTCTTGCCTGATTGCTGTAGCTAAAATTTTGAACACTATCTCGAACAGAAGTGGTGAGAGTGGACACTTTCTGATATGAAGTATTACTTTAGGTAATGCCAGTAAATTGCTCTCCTGGATATTTCATCTCTGAAGTTATTTCCTCATGATCATTTTTCTCCAGTGACATAAAGAGTATAAAAAATGATGAAAATCTTTTCAATACATTCCATAGTGACTGACTTTCATTATCAGTGAAAGTATCAGATATCAGCCATATCTTCCTCAATAGTGATAAGTGACATCTGACACATATCAAGTGCTTTTGGGGGGTAAACGTTACATACATGAATTCATTTAACCCCCACAATTGATCCTTGAAATAGGTGTTGCTATTGGCCCCTGTTACATATGAAGAACTGGACACCAAGGTCAAGTGAAAGCAGAGTCAGACTAACTGAGGAAGGCCAGCATTGTGCCCGCCTGCTGTGGAATAAATTTGGTATTTTTATCAGTTTTTTGGTTTGCAGAAAAAGGGGACATTTCCAGTGGCTCAGCTTTGTCTATTAAGACAGTGAACCAGCAGAGGGTCTGAGTTGGTACAAAACCTGTTCACTAATAAAGACAAAACAAAGAGAAAAAAGCCATTTAAGAGAGCACCTTTCATGTGCATTTTACAGGCTACTTTTTGTCAGAGTGTCACTGACTCAGATTCCACCAACACAGCTCCTGTTCTGAATATACAAGTACGCAAGGCATCAAACCATCTTCTGACTGTTACATTATTCATAACCAGTTATGTAACAGGCACTGTGCTCATCCTGGACATGAAGAGGGCATCACAACACCTCTTCCATGGAGAGAACATTCTAGTAGGGGAAAGTACAATAAAGAAACAAATAGAAACAAAACAAGAGGGTAGCCAACAGTGCTGTCTGAAAATAAAACAAACATCTTAGTTACTTCCCTCACTGAAAGACAACACCCAACACCCACAGTTTAAAAAAGGAAAGGTTTATTTTTGCTCACAGTTTGTAGAGGTTTCAGTCCATATTCAGCTGTTTCCAAGACAGGACAACATGGCACAGAAGCACAGCACACAAGCTGGTCATGGCATGGTAGCATGGAGGCAGATGGCACCCAAGAAGGGAGATACACCTTTCCAAGCCACATCCCAGTTACTCACCTCTGCCAACTAGTCCCCACCTCCTAATGTCAAATCAGTTAGACCACCCTCATAATCCAATCACCTTCCAAAACCTCTGTGCATGGGGCTATTGGGCAACACCTAAATATAAACCATATGTTAAAGGCATGGAGGGGAGAGAGACCAGCTGAGAAAACTCTGTATAAGGAACTATGGATGTTTATTTGTTCCCATGGAAGTGGGCTGAGTTTAGGGAAGAATCAGCAGAAAGCAAATGTAGAACAAAGGATTTAAAGGAGAGGGGAGAAGTTTGTTTCCTTGAGGAATTTTGGGGCAGTGAGTGTGGTTGTGCTTTTCCAGATGGGTAGGGCAGATGTAAGTGTGGTCACGTTTCTCGGGATGGGTGGTGCAGAAGGATGTCGCTTTGTTCCTCTGCAGTTTCTCACTGTGCCTGCCAGCAACAGCCTCACCCATCAGGCAGGACACCATAATATTCTGCCGCTGCTCCCCAAAAGGCTCATGCACACATCTTTATAGTCACCACTAGCAGTTGCCAAAGTCTTAACAGTTTTACCATTGCTGAAAAATTAATGTTCAAATTCACTCCGGAGACTTAAGGCAAACTCTTATCTGTAGAGCATCTGTGGGAAGTAGGGGATATTGAACACTGAAAACATAAAAAAGCACAGGATAAAAAATATTTCCACTTTTAAAAGGGGTATAGAGGTGAGAAAACAATGAGAAAAGAGCAAGACTGGAATCTTGGGCAAAGATTAAATCCCATAGTTTCACATCCAGCACACAGGGCAAGCTGTGGTGAGAAGCGAATGACAAAGAGCTTGAGCAGCACTGCTGGTGGTTGTAGCTTTTATGACTTCTCCCTGAGGCTGGCTTGGCTCACTCCTAGTAACTTTGCTCAGATGTCCTACAGTTCCAGTTTCTCTAAGGAGTCTGCAATAACCTTTTGACTTCACTCTTACAGCTTTACACACTACAAAGACGCATATGACCCGGACTCCCAGTTTTTCTTCTGGAATCTTGGTGGAAGCCTACCTGACACCACAACTCTTACATTTTTCATTCCTGTAAAACAAGCACCACATGAATGACACCAAGGTCAGCAGCTAGCCTGAGAATAACAAAGTTCTCTTAAATCTGAGGTACAGAGATCTTTGAGTGTCTAGATGGCTGAACACTGTGAACTGACTCCTGGAAAACAAACTCCCTGGGCTACCATTCTGGAGCAGGGTGTCCTGAGGCTCTATTCTCCAAGCAAAAGTCTTTCCCTTTAGCAACTTTGAGCATGTGAAGAGTGATGCAGGCCTTTTGGTCCCTCATATACCCATAAGTCATTTTTCTTATGGTCCTGTTGTAAAGTTTTTGGCTTCTTTTATTGCTAATCTTTTTAGCAACAAAGTTCTACTCTGCTCCATCTTTGCAGGCTCCAATGTTACAAGAGCCTCTTTTCTGGTTAAACTCAAAACTTTTTTTAAAAATTTATTTATTTATTTGTGGTATCAGGAATTGAACTCAGGTCCTTGCACTTGCCAGGCAGGTGCTTATACCACTGAGCTATATCCCCAACCCAAACTCAAAACTTTTTAAGTCACTCAGCTGTGAGGAGTTAGCCAAACTCAAAACTTAAAGTCATTCAGCTGTTTACTCTTGATTTTCAGTAAAGCTGGCTAAAAGATCCCGCAATATCCATGCCCACAGCCTGAATGTTGGATTACCTTAAATTTCCTCCACCAGAATAAATAGTCCAGCACTCTTAATCTCAGTCACCTGCAACATCTCAGGACATGAACAAAATGTGGATCAATTTTTGCCAGAGCATAACATACACACCTTGAAGTCCAAATGTCAATGGAGTCATTATTTCCAACTAAAACATCCTAGACCTGATCTTTGCTGTCTGTGTTTCTATCAACATTCTGGTCTTTTGAGCTCTGATAAGAACTCAGCTTATAGCATTCTTGGGCTGCTCCTCCAGATGGTGTCTCCATTCTCCTTTCCGAACTCCTCCCACAAACCAGCTCCAAAGATGTCTAAGCTGCATGGTCAGATAATCTCACAGCAACATCTCCAATTCTGGTACCACAGTCTGCTGTCTTAGTCGCTTCTTTTTTGGAGAAACACAATACCCGACACTCACAACTTAAAGGAGAAAAGGTCTAGTTGGGCCCACTGTTTGTAGAGATTTGAGTTCATTTTTCTGTGACCCACAGACAGGATTGCATGGCACAGGAACATGTGAACAAGCTGCCCATGGTATGGTGGTAAAGAAGCAGAGGGCAAGGGAGGAGATGAAGAGGGTGATAAACCATTCTAAATCACAGCCCCAGTCATCTGCCACTTTCAGCCGGCCCTCACTTCCTAACACCCAGTAGGCTGTACCCCCCACAATGGTCCAATCACCTTCCACAAGCCCTGCCTAGGAGTGCATGAGGCTCTTGGATTACAGCTAGATATAAAACATAGCAGTGATTAAGATCTGAAGCTGAGTTACCCCCTTCCTGGAGAAAAAACATAAATGCACATCAATCTGCCAATAGCTATCATTAGAACTTTGGGGGAAGAAATATCTACAAATAAACTATTAACTGAGAAAAATGACAGCTAGAGTAGCTGAATTCAACTAGACCCTTCCTCATGCACATCAGTGGTTGAGCTTCCACATTTTTCTGGCTATTTTCATTCATTATCATCTTGCTTCTGACCACCCTTCCGTCGAAGTTGCTGCCATCCCCATTGAGGGCAAACCCACTGAGGCTTTGTGGCTCCCACATTCTGCCTAGCCAGGCACCCATGCGGAAGCCCACGCAGCTCAGTTCTATTTACTCTTCTTTAACTGAGCCTGAGGTGTGGAATCAATTGACAGTGGTCATTTACTGAGTTTAGCGCCTCATAAGACTGACACTGATGGATAACTCACTTCTTTCCCCAGTGAGATCTAAAGCATTCCATCCACCTGTCAGAATATATCGAATGGGAGCTCTAAGAAGAGAACTGGCCTTTAAGACAAAAGATGGAGTCAGCTGGGTTTGCCAAGGCCCTGAAGTTCTACATCAGATAAACCCATCTGAGGACCCCAGAGCTAGAAATAAGTGATCCATACTTTTTTTATCTTTTTCTTCATTCTAGGATTTACTTCAGTGGCCACACTTTTTCAGCTGCTTTTGGTTTTGCATCTTGTTTCTAGGCCCTTGGGGCTGACAACAGATTTCGGCATCCTAGAGACTAACTTACTCTGCTTCTCATTCTGCTTTAGATTCAGCCTCTCCCAGCTCCTGCCCTAGGAGCCCTCCTACGTTGGGCCACCCAGCTGCTGTACAAGAAAGGGCTTTCTAGAGCTATTACAGGACAATGGAGTGGGAGGTAGAAACCTGGGAGGTGCAACTCTAGGCCTCTTTCCCAAACACCTCAGATAAGGGCCAGCAATACCTGGCTTGTGGCTTAGAAGTGTGAGTGTTGAAGAGAGGCTCCCCAGAAATTTCATCTCTAGCAACATTCTTCGGGCCTTATCAGGAGGTAATTACTGCTAGGAGTTCCTTTCGCACCATCAGCTCCGGTCAGGCAACAGATGAGGGAGTCAACAGCTGTTTCAAGTTTCAAACAATACTCAGTAGCTCTGCCCTCCCCTTTCCTCTTCTCCACCACGTCCCAGGCCCCCATTCCCAGCGCTCCCCACAATCCCACTTGGGGTGTGACCAAACCCTGTGAAGTGCAGAAGCTCCTCATGTGATTCTGAGCCGCTGCCCTGTTGAGAATCACTGTGATTAAAGGAGGATAGAAAAAGATCCAGAAACAAAAACAAAAGAATCTTATTAAATGGTTTGCTATTGCTCCTTATTAAACAAGACGCTATTCTTTGGTTATACGGTATTAAGTATACTCTTTCAGTTTATCACGTCTCAGATAATCTGCTTGCCGGTAAAAAGAGTTCCCATGAATCCACACCACTATTTTCACATATGGTCAAGCAAATTCAATCAGCAGTTATAGACCTTGATTTCTGGCTTAGTTTCTCAAACTGGAGAGCTTATCACAGGAGAAAGATGGATTTTTGGGGAGACCAGCCTTGTGCCAGGAACCTCGGACTCCACTATATAGGAAAGGAGTGGAGGGCTCTGGCTTTCTTCAGAATTCCTCAGGCTGAGGGTCCCAATCATACAGAACTCTTGAGTGTGATCTCAGGCAGGGCTTTCCAAACAGAGCAATTTCCAAAGTTATAAATATGTTGGCTGTTTTGGAAAATGTGAGAATATCTGGTCCTCATCAGTTTGTAATTGTTACAGCTTTACAAGAGGTTGAAAGGAAGAATTCTGGTAACAAATCTTTCAAGTCAAAATAACAGAGACAAAATTGCATTAAATGTGTTACTTTATACAGCATAAACAGGACATACTATTTGGTAGAAATTCTCTTTTTACACTTTCTTGTTCTTTTCCTGCCAAAGAAGAGTCTAAGTGTTCTTTGCTAGGTCAAATTGGTTACAATAATAATAATGTGCTCCAAAGCAGATGTCTGATGGCTGCAATGTTACCTAATTATCAAGCAAAGGAACTCAGAGTGCCAGCAAGACTGGCACCTCACCCCAGCCAGCCCAAGGGACAGCAGAGGTGCCATCAGCATTAGGTGGGGAGGAGGATGGAGCAGGCTCCAGAATGAGGTCACTTCACACCTATGAGTAAGGCTCCTATGAGGACCACCCATTTTCTCACCCGCTCCTCCCTGCCCACCCACCTGGGTCCATGTGGCAGTCAGAATATAGACATTTACAGCAGACTCTTGTATTCTTGATGTACTTAAAATTTTTCTGCCCAAGGACTATCTGGTTTGTGGATTATTTTGCTCCAGACATACCCATTTGCATTTTTCCATGATGATTCGTATTTTGTCCTTGCCTTTCCCATTTTCCTAATTCCTTTAGGTTATTCCCTTTCTTTTGCTGGTGTTTGTCACATTTCTCCATGTAGAATCATCTGTGAATTTCATTTTCAGGCTGTTTCTTACTCCCTAGGATCATTAATAAAGACAGGTCTGAGTGAGCCGGGAGGAAAGGCCAGCTTTCCTCCACTCGCCCCGAGACCACCCTCCAGAGCCAGCCCAGCGTCCTGCAGCCTGTTTACTTCCACCCAGCACATTTTTCCATCCACATGATAGGAACAGGCAGCCAAGAGGATCTGCCTTCATTTATGCCATGTCTTAGGACCCTTTATTAACTGCCAAACTTCAGAATTTGTATTGGAGCATCTGTTCCTGTCAGTTTTTATGCAGGTTGACAGACCAAAAAAAAAAAAAAAAAAAAAAAGGTTTGCCCTTGCCTCAAAAGCCACATGAGACACTGCTGTCAATTTAGTATGTGCATCGTGAAGGCATAACCCTCCCGCTCCTTGCTCTGTGGTCAATTACACCCATGAAGTGTTCAGACCATTGCCTGCCTTCTTTTTATTGTAGTGAGGGCCTGGCAATCTCCTCTTCAAGATAGCCACAGGGAACCAAAGCCATCTTGTCCTTCCAAAATTATTTGGAAATTGGTTTCCAGTGTCATCTTCTGCCACTGAGCCCCTGAACTCTCACTTTGTGCAAATTGCATTATACTGTCCGAGGCATGGCTCAGCCAACTGACAAAACCTAATTCCATGTAGGCTGAGAAGGTAGAGAAATGGTTAAAATCAAGATATTCAGGAAAATGCAAATTCAGTTTCAAATATTAAATATTTGAGGATCAGAAACTTCTGCAGAGAGCTCTTCTTTACCCAAACTGACTTCTGATACTAACTCTGGCTTAGCCAATTGCTCAGCCTGTCTGAGTCGATTTTCTCAGTCCTGGAATGAGAGATCTGAACTATGTAGCCACTATCCAAAAGATATTGAGTCTATCTAAAGAATTGGCCAGAGCACTGAAAAGTGTGTTCTGCCCAACATGTTCTCATTACAGAGAAAAGGACTGAGAGTTACGGTCCCTAAGAGTTGTAGAATCCTCTTTAAACTCTGAAAGGCTCCTTGAGTCACTCTTTTCTAGGGCATATTTTATAGCCTTATGAAGATAGGCTCAAACTCAGCCATAGCGAAAAACTGATATACGCAGTACTTTTCTCCACTCTGAAATCCTTACTCATGTAGCTCTAACACTCTTCTTTGAGTCTGCCCTTTGGCCCACTCCTAAGCATTTCATTCGGATGCTCATAAAATGTTACTTCTCAAGGGACCTCCATTAATTCAGAGACTCAAAGAAAGACTCTGCCAGGGTAAAATTGTATCCATTTAGTCTCAAAATGTTACATGCTTAGTAAGCGCAGAGTGACTGAAACTAAGTACAGAAAAACAAAAAAGACATACTTCCTAGCTTCAAAAAGCTTGCAGTGTGCCAAGAGAGTCAAACATGTGAACAAATGTATACTCATCAACAGTGGCTTGTGAGAGTTTAAGATGGGATCACCACATCATTTGTTCCATAAAACAGGACTTTTTTTAAAGTATGGAGGTACAATACTAATATGCCTATTAAAATGTTTAAAGTAGGTCCACCCTAAGTAAACCAGCATCTCGGCCACCGTAGCTCAAGAGATACTCCTTCTGGTAAGTCTCTTACATCTCCATTGAGAACAACCACCCCTTACTCAGGTGAAATCCTCATCCCAGATAAATAAGAGATTCCTGACCCCAAATGATCAGCAGCTTACATTCCTTTTCAGATGATTGGTGGTGATTTTTTTGAAAGCCATGGTATTCCTCACTGTTTTTCATTTCTTTTCTTCTTTTCTTTTTTTAAACAAGTGGCTCCCAAGAAGAGGTGATGATTAGCAGAATTTTAACATCATGAGCACCTATGCTTTCTAGGTATCTATGCCATGAAAGCATAACTTGCTGGTCCCTTACGAGACTTGTGCCACTGGAAACCTGTTGATCTGATCTCTCTTCTTATATCTTCAGCATATGAAAAGTCCTTGAAACACTCTCCACGGGGCTGATCTCAGAGGCCTGGTTCACAGGTGAGAGGCTGTGAACCTCTCTCATAAACTTCTTCCCGTTTCTAGGTCTTCCATTATAGTTCCAACTCATGCTGAATTTAATTGCCCCTTCATGATTTTCATGTTTCCACACAGAAAATTACTTGTATGCACCATTATCCTCAGTCCAAAATTTTTCTGCTAGGCAGTTAAAGAATTTTTAAAAACCTGTTGGCTATATATTTGTAACCAATGCTCTTTCTTATACTACTGCTAAATATGATTGTTATTTCCTAAGAGTTTATTTCTATCACTGAAGATCAGACTCTAGCACTCTCCTGGAAATCATGGAGGCATGAGGTGCACCCGGGTGGGCCCAAAGAGGCCAACATTTGCCAAAGGAATCTCTTCACACAGAAAGCCACTTTCGTCTTCCAGGTATACCCAGACTTTCGGAACAAAACAGAGCTCTGTGGCCCATGACCTACATTCTTCCACAGTTACATCACTGAGAAAAATGTCCTGCCTATGGTGAGGAAATCCACAGCATGTCCCATCCTGGCTTTCTACTTATTTTTCCAACTCACAAATATAAGAACCAAATTAACACGATGCTTACTTGGTAAAACACCCCAAAACTTAAAAAGTCATATCTGTGCCTCATTAAAATGCATATTCTGCCATTAATAACTCATAGAAGGGAGATTATAAATTAGAAAGTATAATATGTGCAAAAAATGGGCAAAGGATCTGACTAAGAACTTACAAGGAAGAAAACTGAAACAGCCAACAAATATATGAAAATATAAAGAAAATATTATTTCATATCCATCAAATTGGAAAAAAATGTTAAAGTCTTACAACACACGTGCTGGCGAGGATGTAGGAAAACAAAGTGTCATAGAGTGGAAGGGTCACTGGTGGAAGGGTGACCATGTACACCTCACATGGAGAGCATGTCAATTATCCAGAAAAGTTGAAAATAAACATTCCCGGGTAATTATTCAGAAACGTTCACACACATGCACAAGCAGACTCTGCACAGCTGTTGTGATAGGATTTATAATAGCAAAATGTCGGAAACTTTCTCAGTAGCACCAGTGCAAATGGCTAAAACCTGATCTACTCATATAATGGGATACTAAGCCACTGTTAAAGTGAATAATTCATCAGGTAGTAAGAAGGACAAATCTGGAAAATATAAAATTGAGCCAAAAAGAAAATATACAGTATACTATTTATGCAGTTTTGGAGAGTTGGTGGTGGTTTGGTCTGGTTTGGTTTTTTTGCAGTACTGGGGATTAAAGTCAGCCAGGGGCACTCTATCACTGAGCTACATCCTCAACCCTTTTCATTTTTCATCTTTAGAAAGGTTCTACCTAAATTGCCTAGGCTGGCCTTCAACATTTTTCTGAGAAAGGTTCTCGTTGTGTAATTTAGGCTGGACTAAAGTTCACTACAGAGCCCAAGATGGCCTTGAACTCATCAACTCCTGCATCAGCTTCACAAGTGCTGAGATTGTAAGTGTACACTACCACTCCATCCTAACTTTAAATTCATGATCCTCCTGCCTCAGCATCCTGAATTGCTGGGACTATAGGACTGCACTACTACACCCTGTTCTTTATGTACACCTTAAAATTGAAAAATGATACAGCTATGTCTAACTATAAAAATCTATGCAAAAGAAATAAACACTAACTGAAAGATAGTGATTATCACTAAGAAGGAAATGGGAATTATTTTACCTATAATATTTGTTTTCTTTTAAAGAAAAAGTATGAGTCAAAAATAGCAAAATCCTGCATGGCAGTTATATGCATATTTGTAATATTTTCTTTTGTATGTGGTTAGTATTTCAATAGCATAAACAAAATATATTAAAAACTCATTAAATCTTAAGGAATAAGTCAATAAGTGAACTGATTAATAAACGAATTGGCACTCTGGATATTGGGGAATGTTAAACTGTGGTGACAGATATTACAGCTGTGTCTGTAATATCTGTCACCCATTAGCAGACTGTAATCTTAATTTACATTTGGCATATATGGAAATTGAGATCCAGCAATATGAAGTGACTTTACACAAACAGCTAGAACTTCCCTTAACTCACAGTCCAGCTCTTTCTTTCACCATGCTTCAAGTATATATCACTGCTCTCTTCTTTAGAAGGGGATTCAAAGAATTACAGGCACCAAGAATAGTATATAGAACCAATAGTGGGACTGTAATCAATGGCCCAGGAATCATTCCACCATGTTCTCTCAGTGTGAAAAGTAACATTTAAAATTATATTGCACTGGAAACAGCCTAGGGGCTTAGGCTGTAGATGAGTAGTAGTAGACGAGTGAATAGAAAAAATATAGGATATAGATAGTTGGATGGATGGGTAGGTAGATAGATAGATAGATGATAAATATATAGATGGATAGATAATACATAGACAGACAGATATTACTCAGCCATACAGAAGAATGAAATCATGTCATTTGCAGGAAAATGACTACATATTGAGAACATAAAGTTAAGTGAAACAATCCAGACACCAGAAATTAAATGCCACGTTTCATTTATGTAAGAAATCCAAAATATAAATTAAAGAGTAAAATAAAGGAGAGATTGTAGGAAGCAAGGAGCCAGACAGGAAAGGGCAGGTTGCGTAAAGGGACTGAAAATTATCAAGAAATAATATATATGTACCAACTCCCCAAACAAATGTAACTATTATGCATCACAAAAATAGGCAAATATCAAAAAGAACTATATAGCAGCTATTTTATGTCCTGGCTTCACCCCACATCCAGAAAAACTTCTGCAATTGCCCACTCTGGACCAACACCAAGAAAGAAAATTAACTATCCTAAGGAAGAGTTGAACGGGAGATACCAGGACCCTGCTTTTACTGGGGTAGCTAGAAGACCTATCATTCATCTTTCTCAACCAAAAGACTTCTCAAGACCAACTAGGTTAAAACACACAACTCCTCTCAAACATGCATTCTGATCTCTTGAGCAGCCTGTAGGTACCCTGATGTAGACAGTTCACTGGCAGAATCTTAAGAGAATGAAGTTGCCATTAATTGTTGTCATCCTCTCTCTCTACATTTAATCATGGCTTCATTCATAAAGTACACATTATCTGAACTGAAGGATGGGTCTTTTAAGTCCTTTCCAGCACTGCTGCTTTGTTCACATTAATAGCAAATAATTTTATTGAACATTAACAAAGAACTAGACATTTATATGGTTTTGATTATTATCTCACTTAAAGGTCACAAAAATCTTAAAAGGTAGGTAATAGAATTACCCTCATTTTAAAGATAAAATAATCATTACCACAGAAAGACATAATAATACTTTCTAGTGTCACGCATTTAGGTTTAAAGAGGATTCAAACTTAGACAATTTGATTCCTAAGGCTGGCCCATCATAACTACACCAAACGCACCTTAGACTTTGAGTGTTTCCTCATTATTAGAAATGAACTGAAAAAAAAGGGAAATAATATGCCATGAAGAGCTCTTGCACTCCAAAGCTGGTGAAATTGGGAGGCTAGAGAAGACGAGCCGGAACAGTGATATTGCCCTGGCTTCAGGATCTGTGCGCACAGTACAGTATCAAAGGATCCCCTTGTCCTACTTTATGGGGATTTTGCATTTGCGAAGGGCAAAGATTTGGGACTATCTTGCTCACATATCTCCTCAATACTTAATGAAGTATCAGGCACGTCTTTAGAAAATATTTCTTAAGTGAACCATAGAGGACAGCGTCATGTTATTGAGCTACAAGAGAGATGCAAGGCGACATCACTGAAAGTTAAGGAAAGATGGTCACCCATGAAGGTATTTTCATACATGCAAGTATATGCTTGAAATACTTGCAAAGTGAATTTTACTTGTCTTAGCTTATGGCTAAGACAAGAATGATCTTTTTGATCCATTCTAAAAGAAGAGCACAGGTACCCATACCCAAGATTTACTTTGACGGAATGTGATTCTAGCACATGCTGGGAAGATCAATGAAGGGTCTGTTCAGAGAAGTAACTGTTCAACCACTGTTTTGTGATGAAAACTTGAGAATTTCACTGAGCTCCTTAAACCTTGTGCTTTTCAGCATGAAAAAAGAACTAAGAAAATGGTAGCTGATCTCTAAGTTTTGTGGGCCTTTACTAAAAACCTGATTTTTAGAGTGAACTAGAGACAAGTGATAGTTATATTTGTATCATTGGCTTAAGATTTATACTTTCTCTACCATACCCTAGAACTTTAATAGCTAGTTTATTTGTGTCTTATAAGGAATTTATGGTGAAGAGCTTCCAACAGTTTCCTGTGACCCATTTTTACACAGATGTCTTTGTCGCTCACAGGAGGCAAGGATCCCTGAAGCTGGTTAGTGATCTCAGTAGCCAGGTCTCTAAGGAAATTCCAGGTTACCCACAAGTATTTCAAGAGTCCTGGAAATTCTCTGATGGACTAACCCAAACCCACAGGGGCACAGCTTTACCAGGGTCAGATGAGGTGTGGAGGTATTTACTCCCTGGGGCCTTTTTATATTTGCTGAGGGTCCAGAGGGTGAAACACATACAGCTCAGGAGCCCTTCTTTAGTAACCAGCTGCTCTCTCTGAGGAAGAACTGTGCCTGCCTGGTCCCTTCCACTCTCCAGGCCCTCTCAGAGCTGCTGTTTCAGGGCACATGTTAGGCACCGAAGCCAACAAGAACCTCTTGGATCTTCTAGCCAGAACTCCCGTACTCCTCCCCACCTCTAGCCCGAATGCATAACTAGGGAGGGGAGAGTCTAGGGAAAGGAGAGTGAGAGACAGGCTTCTTTTTCTGCCGGCTTCACCTCTAACCACAAGAAGATTTTCCACCATTTCCATTATTTCTGGCGTGAAGCCATGTGAGGGAAGACAGACTTTCTGCTGAAAGAAGGAGAGAGGGAGTCCATGCACAGGTAGGTGAAGCAGGCAGGGAAGAAAACAATGAGCTGGAGACAGCAGGCAGGGAGAGCAAGGTGGGCAGGAAGAAGCATTAAGCGCTGCCTGTTCATGTTCGGGACCAAGATGTCTTGTTGGATCTCTGAAGAGAAAATTCAGTATATCAAGTTATGCTTTGTTCGGTCAACAAATTTCCTTTTAATTCTATGTCATTCAAAGTTACTTCAATACTCCTGAGAAGGAAGGTTGAGGACCTCACAGTTACTTGATTAATTAGTAAGTGAAGTCTAAAAGGTTTTCTTTCCCAAATGATGCAGTTCTCCAGCCCCACTACGCGAAATAATAAATTAACACACTGACAAAGACATTGTCTTGAAAGTACCCAGATCATCTGTGGGTTATATGCATTTCTGATTAAATGATGCAACTTCATGGCTCTCTCTTCTACTCCAGAAGCCAAGGAGTAAGAGTTACTGATTATAGGGATAACTTAGGATCCTGCCTGATTTTATTTTTCAAAATTCACCCATTCAGACTTTGGTACTAAGATTGTTTCTGGTTAGAAATATTTGCAGGGCATCCGAAGAGACTGGGACATCCCCTTGTGACGTAAGAACTTTAATATCCAGAGGAGCCAACCTCAGATATTCCTGGACAAAGGGTGCAGAAACATAATGGGACACTTTTCTTCATCCCAACATGAACTCGTGTGCACAGGAAGTGATGTCATCCTGAGAGCTGAAAATATGAAACTTTAAAATATGAAACTAACGAATCAGAGGAGAGATAAACAGTACTCTGAGATGCTTTGTGTCCTGGGAAGGAAAAGTGAGAGCAGAGAGAGAGAGAGAGAGAGAATATGAAGGAGGAAAAGCCAGCAGAGCAAGCATTTCACTGACTAGAGGAGAAGATACTGCACCTGTACAATTACACAGGAAAGTAAATGGAAAGTATGCAGCGCAAAAGAGGGTGCAGGGAGTAGAAAATAGGCCCTTCCTGCCATAAAGGAATATAAAAATGTCTTCAGATCAGGAGCCATAACAGCCTACCAATGATTTCAGTACATGTCCAACCTAGAAAACACTTCTGAGAAAGGCTGTGAAGAGCTTCAGTCATTAAAACAAATTTTCTCTCCCTCTCTGCTCTCCTCTCTCCTCTGTCCTCTCTCTTTCTCTATCTCTCATAAATTCAGTTTTATTCATTGTTTTTTTATCTACCTATAATGAAAGTATGCATTGTGACTGTTTCTCAGTTTTTTACAAATTTTACATCTGAAGAAAATTGATTATTATCACAAAATAAATATAACACAATAAAAGCAATACAATACATGAAAATAAGGCTTTAAAGATATGAATCAATGGTTATCTTAGTATTTATTATTATTCCATAAGACATTCACAGAGCCTCTGAACACTACTTTTGCTATTTAATCAAGAGAGTGTATCTTATGTCCTTCAGGGTTCTCGTTCATCAGAATTTCCTAATCTACACCAATGCCAAATCTAAGTTTAGATTAAACACAGTAATGAGAGAGAGAGAGAGAGAGAGAGAGAAGAGGGAGAGAGAATTTCAGCACTTAATTCCAATTCATGGAGCTAGGACCAAGCCTCAAGACTCTTGATAAACAAACAAAAGGAGCTAGTGTCAGCTCAGTGGGCCAGGGGAATTTTTAAAATAGAATGAGAGCCTGTCACCTTTTATCCTGGGTCAGTGGATATATTGACCCCATTGACAGCCTGCTTAATTATTTACTTTATTCACTTGAATGTCAGAGAATCCTCTGGTGGGGATGTGCTCAAAGAATTGATTTAAATAAGAAGAAATGTGAGGGGAAAATGGTTTTTTAAAATTTTCAGGACAGTTTATTTTTTTTTACAGTTTATAACCTGTTAATAAATAATGACATCTTCCTGCAACAATTAGGGAACCACATGCTATGTCCTCAGCCCTCTGGTGCTTCTGTCTTTGAGAAGTCACCTATGAAATGCCAAATAGCCATAAATCCAGTGTCTCTCATGAAAGGCCATGTTTCCCCAGCAGCACACATGCAATAAAACTCTAGGAGAGAGTGGTCAAGTCATCTCGTTTTTACCAGTGTATCCCCAGCACCTAGAACAAGAGAGATGTTAAATACATATAGGACCTACTGCAAAACAGCAATACTGACCTTGTCATTTTTAGCCCCTATATACCTGTAGCCTACTGAAAAGAAACTTAGATGTGTCTTTCAACACAGAACTTGGGGCCTCCTTCTAAGATCAGATTGAGATGAGGCTTTCTGTAAGCTACAGGCCAAACAGACTAGCACAAATTTTATAACCAAGTCTGTGGAACTACGTGGCATATGTTCAAACCTCAGGTTTGTCATCAACTAGCCAGGGAACCTCAGTAAAGTTAATTCATCTTTGTAATCCTGTCTTCTCATCCTTAAGATGCACATAATAACAGTAGGTTTCATGAGACTTTTTAAAGTTATGCTTATACTGTGCTTAGCATAGAGCCTTCCATTAGTCAATGAATGTGAGTTATTATTATGCACCAGATACTGAAGCCCGCCAGCAGCAGAAGTTGCGCTCAGGAAGGCATTTGCTTCTCCATTCCAAACACAAATATTTATTCTTTATATGAAAAATTCTCTTCCTGTTTCATATGAAATTTTTCTTCCCAAGTAAACAACCATAAATCTCAGTGCACGTCTGGACCACAGTGACTTATGGGGAGATCCAACAGAAGCAAGCAGAACTGTCCTGCGTGGTACCCCTAAAATGTTGCTGCTGGGGGAGCCCCCAGTAGGAGATGCATCCACGTAGTTTTGCATGGGTTTCCAATTCCATCAAAGCAAACCGATCCATCCATTTCTTTATGACAATTGTCTGTGGTGGAGAAGGACAAAGAATAAAACCACATGAATAAACATTCAGGGACCATGGGGCCACAGACCTTTATTCCTAGGAAGGTGGTTCCCTCTACAGGCATAGATGGCTCTGATGTTGAGGATGGCATCATGGAATGTCTTCACTGTTTAACACTGAGGAACACTGAGCCACACACATCAGGTACTCTTTTCGCCAATAACTTTCTATATTAGCAGTACCATACTTGGCCTGTGATAGAGCACATTCCTCTTTGTGTCTGGAATACCCAATATGTCTCTCTGACTCTCGTATGTCTGTATGTCTGTCTGTATCTCTCTCTTTCTCTCTCTATCCTAACTTCACTGATCTTGCCACAAATGGTTACTGTGACCGTAGATGTCTTACAGCCATACTCAAACCCACTGAGCTAACTGGCTTAGACATTCATAGGATAATGCAGGGGCCCCCACCTCTAGGATAACAACACCCTATTTCCAAAACAGCCTGTGGGAAATTTACAGGGTCATGGTCATGTCATTTACATGCAAATGAGAAAAGAAGATCCATTATAGCAGTCTGCATTTGAAGTATGAATACCAGAAGTTATATAAATACACAAAAGGGATACACATTCTGTTAGCACCATTTCAGAATGCCAAGGGAAGGGACCCAATCACACCGGTGGTTACAGAGGACTTAGGCAAAGGCCTATGACCTCGATATCAGATGTTTTCCTTGCATTAATTCTATAGATCACCAGTTCGCCTAACATTTAAATGATTAAATCAAGGACAGTGCTCTGACCTTGTTTCTAGGATTATCACTTCTCTGTATTGTTCTTTGGCAGGAGAAACCTCCAGACTGATCTCCAGCCTTCCTCATATTTCCTCCAAGATAAAAGGTAATGTTTCCTTTAAAAAATTACATTAATGTTTTCCAATTTTAAAGGTTTTATTTAGTTGGCAGATTTAGGTGGCTTATTAGTCCCAACAGGAAAAGAATGACAGCTTTATCTCATGATAAATCACCCAGTCTCTGAAAACCTACACTGCTGCAGTAGAAGAAAAGTTGACCCACAGCACCATCTCCTGGTCTATTCAGTATGCTGCACAAGAGGGAAGCATCAAGAAACAAGCTGTGCACTTGCTGGGAGTGACTTTCAGGCCACTAAAATACACAAGCCACTGGTGTTGTCAATAAAGTATACCTAAAATATAAACATGGTTTTCTAGAAATGCCTAGCAACTGATTAGTGCCAAGTATTAAAACTCACCAGTGTAGTGTAAATTCAGGTAGATTAAAAGGTAGCAAGAACATGCTGGTGTTAAAAAAGAAAATGAAAAACAGCAAATGATCATGTGAGACAACTCTTAGTAGAATAATAGTAAATGAAAACTTTGTAGTATAAATTACAGTTACAAGAATATAAAAGGCAGCAAATGAGGAAATGGGGACAAAGCGATATGTAGAAATGAGTGAATATGGGAGCCAAGCTGAGCCCCAGACACCTTCGAGAGCCTCAGTGATTGCATACCCACCACTCCTCCACTGGCATGGGAGCCAAGCTGAGCTCCCCCTGACAGCTTTGGGAGCCATGGTGACCACACCACCACCCATTGCTCACCACCATGGGAGCTACACTGAGCCCCAGACAGCTTCAGGAGCATTGGTGACCATGCCCTGCATACCCCACTATCACAGGAGCCAAGATGAGCCCCTGCCAGCTTTAGGAACCTCAGTGAGCTGCCACAACTCCCCCACCTGCATCGAAGCCACAATGAGCCCCAGAGTTTCAGGAGCATTGGCAACCACACCCTGCCCATCACACCATTGTGGGTTACACGCTGAGCACTGGGAAGCTTTGGCCCTTTGTTCCACCATCATGGGAGTGAGACTGAGCTCTAGAGGACCATCAGATCTTCAAAAATGACAAAATAAAGGAACAAAATGCAATCTCAGACCTCCACCACACCCAGAACAAGCCAGGACCCATTGACATAGAAGAACTTGGAAGTCACACACCTGAAATCTCTGAAATGATCGCAACTGAAGTAAACAAACAATTCCATCAGACCATAGAAGAAATCATATCAGAAATATTCTCTCAGGTAAAGAAAAGAAATGACAACAATAATGAAAGAATTGCTCAGCATTAAAGAAGACACAGATTTAAAAATAGAGGAGCATAAAAAATGTTGGAAACCTTGAATGAACAAAACAGGACACAATTAGAATGCGTGAAACAGATTCAAAGAGATATCCAGGAAATTAAAATTCCACCAAAAGATCAAAAAATCACTTGAATGAAACTGAAGATAGACTTTGAGACCTTAAAAAGAGCATTGCAGGTAGTGGTTACAAAAGAGAGATCTCTTAAAAATAACAAGGAACCAGGAAATAATAATTCAACAGCTGCAGGATCATGCAAAGTAAAACCATATAAGACTGATGGGTGTCGACAAAGCAGCAGGAGTCAACACAAATGACATAAAAAGACTATTTGCAGAAGTAATAGCAGAAAATTTTCCAAGCATGGAAAAAGATTCTGACACACAGTTAAGTGAAGAAAATAAAACTCCAAGTAGTGTCTCCAGCCTCTGTGCGCCTGGTGCAGACAGGAGAGTCTGACTGGGAAGGCCCGTGAACTGTCAACACTGGGATTTGTGTTTGGGCCCTCTCTGTGTGTGCCCTGCACTGCCTGAAGTACTAGAGAAGGCAGTCCATGAGCTGCTGGCACCACGGCCCACATCTTGGCTTTACACGGACCCTGACCTCCTGGAGGTCACAGAAACAGGTTGTCCATGATCACTGCCAGTGCAGCCTACATCTGGCTACTGTGCATGCCCTGAGCTGCCTGGAGACACCTGGAATGAGGTGGTCCACCCACTGTTGACCCTTAGATTCGTGTCTGGGCTATGCCTCTGCCCTGGGGACACAGGAGCACTGGTCCGTGATTGTGCCACCAGTGCAGCCTGCTTCTGGGTAAAACTCATGCCCTGAGCTGCAAAGGGACACTAGATCAGGTGGTCTAACATCGGCTGACATCACAGTTCATGTCTGAGACCTGGGAGAACTAGGTACACTTCACCAATTGCTGGAAGACCCCAGACTTAATAGCACATCTCAGCAGACACTGAGGGACAACCCTGACTACCAGGAAAATTGGGGTCACTAGAAACCTTTGCTGAGCTACCAGAGTAGGGGGAGACTGAGCATTCTGCCTCTAACATCAAACATGACAAGATGTAGGACTACAACACAATCACAGGACTCCACCCCACCCAGAGCAAGTCCAAGAGACATCGACATAGGGTAACTTGGTAAACACACACCTGAAATTGCTGAAATGATTGCAATGGCAGTAAAGAAACAACTCCATCAGGCCATAGAAAACATCTGATCAGAAATATTCTCTCAGGCAAAAAATGAAATGACAATAATAATGAAAGAATTGCTCAGCACATCTAAAGAAGAAATATATTAAAAAATAGATGAGCATAGGCAACTCATTAAGTCATTAAATGAACAATATAGGAATGAACTACAATGTATGAAACAGATTCAAAGAGATTTCCAGGAAATCAAAAGTTCCAATGAAAGCTGGAAAAACTGCCTGAATGAAGCTGAAGATAGAATTTCAGATCTTGAAGACAGCACCGCAACTAGTGATTGTGAAAGAAATGATCTCTTAAAATCAAAAAGGAACCAGGAAAAATCAGTTTAACAGCTGCAAAACAGGAAAAAGAAATAATGTAAGACTAATAGGCATTAATGAAACAGCAAGAGGTGACACAAATGACATAAAAAGAATATTTGCAGAAAATTTCCCAAGCATGGAAACAGAAACTGAGACACAGATAAATGAGGTATATAGAACTCCAACTAGTAATAACCACAATAAAACTACACCAAGACATATAATAATTAAGATTCCAGATCTCCAGCAGAAGGACAGAATATTAAAAACAGATACAGAAAAGAAATAGATCACCTATAAAGGAAAGCCCATCAGAATCACAACAGACTTCTCAACACAAACCACCAAATAAAGAAGAGCTTGGAGCAAAGTATTACAGATCCTGAGACAAATGAGCTTCTAACCAAGATTGCTGTATCCTGCCAAACCATCCTTCAAGTATAACTGAGAAATAAAATCTTTCCACAATGAAGAGCAACTGAAGAACTTCATAAGTGCCAAATCATCCTTACAAAGAGTACTAAAAGATATTCTAGAAAAAAATGACCACAATTCCAAGAACAACAATAGAAAGAACCCTCAAGCAGAGCAAGCAATTAAACAGATAGAAAAAGTAGGAAACCAACAGCAAAGTAAATAACGTGACAATGATAAGCTACTACATATTGGTTATCACCGTAAATGTCAATGGCCTCAATTCACCAGTCAAAAAAACCGGACTGGCAGAGTGGATTAAGAAACAAAATCCAACAATATGCTGTATACAGGAAATACATTTTACTCAAAGACTGAAAGTCAAAGGATGGAAAACAATTCTCTATGCAACAGGAGCCCAGAAAAGGGCAGGTGTAACTACTACGTTTGCAGAAAATGTAAACTTCAAACTGAGAACAATCAAGAGAGACAAAGAAGGTAAACTTGTTAAGGGAAAACTGAAAGAACAGATTACAATCACAAACATGTATGCACAAAATATCAGAGCCCCAAATAATATAAGACAAATCTTAGCACACAGGAAAAACCAGGAGCTGGGGATATAGCTCAGTGGAATAACCGCCTGCCTAGCAAGCGCAGGGTCCTGAGTTCAATCCCCAGTACCGCCAAAAAAAAAAAAAAAAAAAAAACACGGGAAAAACAAAATAATAATACTATTGTAATAGGAGACCTTAACACCCCTTTGACACAAAGATAGGTCAACTAGACAAAAAAATCAGCAAAGACAGAATAGATCTGAACAAAATCTGCAAACAAATGGACTTAGTAGATGTATACACAGTAGATGTATCCACCCCACAACATTAGAATACACATTTTTCTCAGCTGCACATGGGACTTTCTCTAAAATAGACCACATTCTAGTACATAGAACATACCTACCTAAATGCAAAAGAATTGAAATTATCCCATGCATACTATCTGACCACAATGCACTGAAAGTGGAAATTAATGACAAAAGGAACTCCAGAACTCCATTAATACTTGGAAATTAAATAACAACCTCCTGACCAACCAATGGATCATGGAAGAAATTAAAGGAGAAATTTAAAAATATCTACAAATAAATGAAAATGTACATACAATTTACAAGAACCTGTAGGATGCAATGAAAGCAGTCCTCAGAGAGAAATTTATAGTGGTGAACTTACACATAAGGAAAACAGAGAAAGAACAAATAAATAGCCTAATGTGCACCTCAAATTTTTAGAAAAAGAAGAACAAGGCAAACCCAAAGCCCAAAGAAGGGAGGAGATTACAAAGATCAGGGCAGAAATTAATGCAATTCAGATGAAGAAAACATTACAAAAAACAAATGAATCAAACAGTTTGTTCTTTGAAAGAATAAATAAAATTGATAGATTCCCTAGCCAACCTTATTTTAAAAAGACAGGAAAAAAACTCAAATTCATACAATAAGGAATTAAAAGGATGAAATCACCACAGATCCTACAGAAATTCAAAAGACCATTAAAAACTATTTTGAAAAAAAAAAAACTATTTTGAAATCTTTACTCTGATAGGATAGAAAACTCAGAAGAAACAGATTCCTAGATATGTATGAATTAACAAAGTTGAATTAAGAAGATATAAAAATCCTGAACAACCCAATATTAATTAATGAGATGGAAAATGTGATTGAAAGCTTACCAACAAGGAAAAGCCCAGGCCCTGATGGATTCACAGCAGAATTTTACAAGAAATTCAGAAGATTTAATGCCAGTACTCCACAAACTCATCAATGAAGTTGAAAAGGAAGCAATTCTCCCTAACTCACAGAAAGTATTGTACTGATAGCAAAACCAGAGAAAATCCCAACCAAGAAGGAAAACTACAGCCCAATCTCCCTGGTGAACATAGATGAAAAGAGACTCAATAAAATACTAGCAAATAGAATGCAGCAAATCACAAAGAAAATCATACACCATGACCAAGTTGGATTCATGCCAGGAATGCAGGGATGATTCAATATTCACAAATCAATAAATGTTATATAGCATATCAATAAAGCCAAAGACAAAAAGCAAATGATCATCCCAATAGATGCAGAAAACAGTTTTCAACAAAGTCCAACACACATTCATGATAAAAACTCTATAGAAAAGAGGAATAGAAGGTCTTTACCTCAATCTGATCAAAGCCATCTATGACAAATTTATAGCCAACATCATACTAAATGGACAAAACCTGAAAGCTTTCACTTTAAAATCAGGAACAAGATGAAGATGTCAACTGTCACCACTTCTATTCAACATAGTTCTGGAAGCATTAGCCAGAGCAATTAGACAAGAGAAAGAAGTAAAAGAAATAACGATAGGAAAAGAAGAAGTAAAATTATCACTGTTTGCAGAGGACATGATACTCTACATGGAAGACCCCAAAAACTCCACCAGAAAGCTTATTGAATTAATCAGCACATTTAGCAGTGTAGAAAGTCAATACCCAAAAATCAATAGCATTCCTATACACAAACAACAAACAGACTGAGAGAGAAATTAAGGAAACCAATAGCATCCAAGACATTGAAATATTTAGGAATCAATCTAACAAACGAATTAAAATATATATTCAATGAAAACTACAGTACTCTCAGGTTTTTTTTTTTGGTACAGGAATCGAACTCAGGACCTTGTGCTTGCCAGGTAGGTGCTCATGCCACTGAGCTATATCCCCAGTCCAACTATAGTACTCTGAAAAAAGAGACTGAAGAGGATTTCAGTAAATGGAAAATTATTCCTTGCTGATGGATAGGAAGAACCAACATTATGAAAATGCCCATACTACTGAAATTGTTGTCAGATTCTATGCAATTCCCATTAAACTACTATTAGCATACCTCACAGATCTAAAGAAAACATTCCTTAAATTTATATGGAACCAGAAGAGACCCAGAATAGCAAAAGCAATCCTGGGCAACAAAGACAAGTCAGGTGGAATCACAATCCCTGACCTGAAATTATACTACAAATCTATTAAAAAATCAACATGGTTCTGGCTAAAAAACCAACCAGAGGATCAATGGAACAGACTGGAAGAAACAGCCATAACCACAGACATGCTCAGCCACCTAATCTTTGACAAAGGGGCCAAATAAACTCACTGGAAGAAAGATAGACTCTTTGTAACAAATGGTGCTGGAAATATTGGCTTGCCACTTGCCAAAGACTGAAAATAGACACAAGCCTATCACCATGCACCAAACTCAGGTCAAAGTGGATCACAGATCTCAATAAAAACAGAAATACTAAATCTACTAGAAGAGAAAGTAAGTAAAATCCTCAAAGACATAGGGATAGGCAGAGAGTTCATGAACAAAAACCAAACCACATGGGAAATACTCTGAAGAATCAACAACTGGGATCTCATCCTACTGAAAAGTTACTTCACATCTAAAGAAATCACCAGCAGAGTAAAAAGAAAATCCACAAATTGGGAAAAAATTTTAGCTGACTGTCCCTTAGACAAAGGTCTATCTAGAACCTATAAAGAATTTTAAAAAGTCAGCCCCCCAAAATTCAAAGACCCAATCCAGAAATTGGCATCTGAAATGAATACACACTTCTCAGATAAAGACATAAAAATAGCAAACAAATATATGAGAAAATGTTCAACATCATTAGTAATTCAAAAAATGAAAATTAAAAGAACACTGAGATTTCATCTCACCCCAGTAAGAATGGCTCTCATTAAGAAATCACCCAGTGACAAATGCTGGTGAGGCTGTGGTGAAACAGGAATTCTTTTCTACTGCTAGTGGGAACGCAGACTGGTGAAACCACTGTGGAAATCAGTTTGGAGATTCATCAGCCCACTAGGTCTAGAAGTCCCATTTAATCCAGCTCTTCCTTTTTTTGGTATTTTCTCAGAACCGAAAACATCATATCAGAGCGATATATGTGCACCCATGTTTATAGTAGTGTAATTTGTCATAGCTAAATCATGGAAGCAACCCAAATGTCAATTCACTGAGGAATGGATTAAAAATTGTGGTATTTTTATATAATGGAATATTATTCAGCTATAAAGAAAGATAAACTCGAGTCTTTCACAGGTAAATGGTCTGGAGACCATACTCATAAGTGAAATAAATCAGACCTCCATGGGTAAGCAATGGATTGTCTCACTAGTATAAGAACCTGAAAAAGAGTGAATAAAAATTAAGAGGTATGATAGATATTGTGAAATGAAAGGAAATTGCTCAAAAGTAAAGAGCAATTTGGATGAGGGAAAAGAGAAATGAAAGAAGGGAAAACCATGTACATGTATATACACAGGATAGCTAACATGGTCGTACTGCAGACTTCTATTGCTTTGCTGAAAGGATCAGTTAGTGATTAATTATTTGATCAAATTTGCATGTCTCAATTTTTTTCCTGAGAAACCACTCTGAAGACATCATTGTGTAATACAACAACTACTGTTGATTTCCTACCACTTTGTCTGTAATTCAGTATGGCTTGCATTGTTTTTATGCTATTTTTAAAATGCATGTCTGCATTAATATGTTTTCCTTCTTTTATTTTTTAAAATAAATTTGAAAAACTCCAAGTAGCCATAACCAATATAAATCTACACCCAGACACATAATAGTCAAGATCTCAGAAATTCAACAAGAGAACATAATACTAAAAGCTGTTAGATTCATTCAAATGGTTTTGCCAGCTTTCAGTGGAAGTTTTTTATTTTGAAAATAAAAAACTGACAAAACAACAATAAAGATAGAAATCAAAACAACACAAAAACAACAAAAATGATACATGACCTTTCAGAGATTTCAGGTGTGTGACTTCCAAGTTCAAAACAAAATGATAGAAATTTATAATGGTTGCTATATTACATACTGTTATCTTCAACAAAGTTGCTCAGTCCACTAGACATAAGAATGTAAGCTTGATCAAAACATCAAAGACAGTAACAAGTAAAAACATAAAATAAAACATTGGAAATGATGCAGAGCTTCACGATACAAGAGGATAGGAGTTCAACAATGATTTTTATACTGCATATTGTTTTCAGACCAGACATTCTGATTACCAAATTCAAGTGTGCAAAATTGGTCAAGCAAAAAGAAAATTTTAAGCATTGACTGTTCCTCTCAATAAACCAAAGACATCAGCAATTCACCTATTTCAGCTATCCTTATAAATACATGTAAATTTTGCTTCTCATTTAAAAAACAAAATAACAAAAACAAATACATAAACAAAACATCATAGAAAGCAATGCAAATGATACAGAATTTGACAACATGATGATAGGATATTAACAATTGTTGTTATATTACATAATGTCATCTTCAAAACCGTCACACATATAATAACCAGATATAGGCATTCAAGATTGATCAAACAATTACACATTAACAGTTCTGTCTTGGTTACTTTTTGCTCTTTGCTGAGATGAAATACCCAACACCCAAAACGAAGAAAGGAAAGGTTTATTTAGCTTACAGTTTGTGGAGGTTTCAGTCCATACTTGGCTGCTTCAGAGGCCGAGTGGCACATGGCAGAGGGCTAATGTTCATGCCGGCAGCACACAGCAAAAACAACCAGGAAAAGGGAAGAATGGCCACAGGAATGAAGCAGGCAGCCTCTTTCTCTCCCTTACATATACAAACTATTCCCCCTAGGGTATAGCTCTCACACCCATAATCCCAACAAACTATCTGCCCTAGGGCAGATATAGCTCTCACACCCATAGTCCCAGCACTGGATCATGGATCAGTCATGAACTCTAAAAGCCACCAAATAA
>PVLD010010365.1:0-71151 GCA_004027595.1 Dinomys branickii
CTAAATTTGCATGTCTGTATATGGGTCCATACATCTACAATTCGAAGATATCAATGGATAAAGCAACAACAACTGTTGAGACCATATCACCTTGTCTATAGATTAGTTGTGATTGTACTATTTTCTATGATAATGGGTGTCTGTTTGTCAATAGGTTTTTGTACTTTTATGTTTCTAAAATAAAAAAAAAATAAAAAAATTTAAAAAAATAAAAAAGCATGATGATTCTAAAAATTTTATGGGAATGTAAAGGACCTAGAAGAACAAAGACAATTCTGAACAAAAAGAATGAAAGTGGAAAACTTACAGAATCTGATTTCAAGATTTACTGCAAAGGTACAATAATTAGTGTAATTGGATGTTATGGTTGATACATTGTGTCAACTTGGGGAACCTGGTTTAGCTGAGTGACTCAGGAGGAAGCTAGGGTGCTTACTTTGTAAACATCCTGAGCCTGTGGAAGAGGAGGGCATGGAGATTGTGTGAGAGGTTCACGACCCCTGGGTGGGGGTAGGCTGTTTACAATGTAAGGGAAGGAAGGAGGCTGCTTGCAGCCATTCCTCCCTTTTTGCTGTTTGTTTTGCTGTGCTCTGCTGTCATGAACAGTTTGCCCTCTGCCATGTGCTACTCTGCCTCTAAGCAGCCAAGTATGGACTGAAACCTCCACAAACTGTAAGCTAAATAAACCTTTCCTTTCTTCATTTTGGGTGTTGGGTATTTTGTCTCAGCAACGAGAAAAAGTAACCAAGACATTGGAATAAACAAAAACAGATTAATGAAGAATAAAGCTGAGACATAGCATTATACAGAGTCCAGATCTAGATCTATACACCTAACAAAAGTTACAATAAAATGAAGTGGAAGAAAGAATGGTCTTGTCAATTAAGGGTATCATGTTATCTGTCAAGCTACATTAAAAAATACATAGTACACACAGTGGAATATGCTCCAAGACCTCCAGTACCTTCCTGAAACCATGGATAGCATTGAAATATATATGTATGTATGTTTTTTCATATAGATGATTAGTTTAACTATCAAATTAGACATAATGAAAAATAATAAAATAGAAGAACTATAACATTATAATAAAACTTATGTGACTCTAATCTTTTTGAGTCAATTAAAATACTAGTATTTTTGGAAGATGGCTAATCACAGAAAACAAAATTGTGAGTAAGAGGGAAGCACTGTATATGTATGTATGCATATATGTATATGTATATATGTACATGTATATTTCATCTACCTGGATTTCATCTCACACTAGTTTTAATGTGATATGTAGCCAGGCATGGTGGTGCATACCTGTAATCCCAGTACTTGGGAGGCTGAGATAGGAGGACTGTGCGAGTCTGAGACCAGCCTGAACTGCACAGCAAGACCCTGTCTTAAATGAATGAATGAATGAATAAGTAAATAAATAAATAAATGTGATATGTAAAACAAAGCTTCCCAAGGAAAACAGAGACTATTTTTGTGAACTTGGAGTAGGTAGATGTCTTTAGATACATAAAATTAAAAGAACAAACTAAACAACATTAAGAATAAGAACTGCTCATCAGTATATATTATTAAGAGAGTGAAACAGTAACCCAAAATGAGGGAAGATATTGACTGTTTATCTTATAAAACACTCACATCAAATATTTAAATAGAATATATAATTTAAAAAAATAAACCATTAAGAAAATAATAACCAACAAAACATGACAAAAGACTTGTACAGATCAAAGATAGAAGACAGAGCATAATGGATAGGTGCAAAGTCAACATAACAAAGGCTATACAAATGTCAACCAACAATTAAAGAACATTCAACACAGAGAAATGCAATTAAAAACCACAATGAAAAACCACTGTACATCCACCAAAAGTGCTAACTTAAAAAACAAAAAGCAGGTGTGGTAACACATGCCTGGAATCTTAGCACTTGAGAGGCTAAAAAGCAGGAGGATTGCTGCAAGTTTGAGACCAGCCAGGGCTACATAGTTTGAGGCCAGCCTGAACTGCATTTCAAGATCTGTCTCAAAAAACCAGTAAAACCAAAAACCAAAAACCAAGCAAAGGAAAATTAGGTGTTGACAAGGCTATGAAGTCATTAGAACTCTCATTTACTGCTCTGGGAGTATAAATTGGTGCAATCAGTGTAGAATTCTGTCAGTATCTATCATTCCAAAGGTGAACATACGCATGCACTATGATCTAGTCATTCTACTCTTTGACATGTATTCAACAGAAATGTACGTTTTTCCAAAAGAGTACCTGTGGAATATACCATTTACAATCACCCTAAAACAGAAACTACCCAAATGTCCATTTACAGCAAAATAAGTAAACTGTGGTATATTTTCTCATGGAATACTATATATTGTAGATATAGATTTATTACAATCAGAGATCTAAAGAATGTGTTAAGGTTCAGAAATACATAAACCAGATTTCTGTAGGGAAGACAATATAACATACTGCTACTTTGATATAACTATAAAAGGCAATCACATAGCTTTATGGGATGATCATGAAATCACACTTGTGTGACAATATTACAGAAGAAATTGTTTAGAGATTTAGAGCCTTAAGAGTCCTAGATTCTATTCCTATGGAGTACAACCCTGATTATTTAAAGTGGTGTTTCTACAAAGTTTCATGTTTATAAAACTAACAGTGACAGGTACATTCTAGCTCAGGAAGTGTTCCGGGATGAAGCATGCAGCACAAAATCATTCTCTAGGTGAGTAAAGAAAATGATCAAGAGACAGTTAAGTGCAGATAGCAAATAAACATAAGCACAAATAAACTGCTCTCCCCAGTTAATGGCCATCTAAACCCTAGTTTAATGGGTCCTGAGAAGTAGCCACTGCAGAGGTGGCAGAAGAGATCTGCAATTGGAGAATATGAATAAACTCATTTCCTTGGCAAGTCTTTTCCCCTACTTTCTACCTCTTTCTGTCTTACTACAGGGATGAGCTACTTAAAATCCCTGGGCCATGGTGCACAGGTGATAAAGACAAAAGAAACACTGCATAGGATAAGGTGTTCTATTTAAAGACACTTAGAGGACAAGATGGTGGCTCAAAAGGTACTTACTGTATTATAAAGCAAGAAGTGAAAAATGAGAGAGAAGGACAGAATGAATACCGACAGGTAGCTAGGGAGGAGGGCTTTGTATTGGGATGGGAAGACTACATGGCTGGGGCTGTGGGAGAAGGCTGCTCAAGGTAAAAGGCCATCACAAGCACAGGTCAGACTGCAGAAAAGGCACAGCACCTAACACAAACCAAAAAAAGACAAAGATGCCATTGTGGCATATGAGCCAGGCCTCGTCCTGGGTGACATTCTGATAGATCCTGTGCTCCTGGCCTTTCCATTCGCTGTTCTCACACATAACCTCATGGATTGCTCCCCTGCCTCTTTCAGGGATTTGCTCAAACATGGCTTCTGAGGCCTTCTCTGATTGTCCTTATTACAACCTCCACCCTGCCTTCACTCCTCCCTACCCTGGAGCGGCATCTCCTGTCTCATTTTCTGCCTTTTAAAATTTCCTTCACAGTACTTAGCACTAGCTGTCAAAACAGATTACCTACTGTTTATTTTCTCTCTTCACTGAAATATAGGCTGTAGAAAACAGAGATCTTTGACTGGCTTGCTCATTGCTTCTAATATAGAACAGGTATTTAATAAATGCTTATTGAATTAATAGCTGTATTCTAAAATCTGGTTCTTTCACCAGTAGAACTTTTATATCAGCTATGCTTGAACTGGATTCTGGATAAAAACTCCCATATTCCTCTTCTCTTGGGGTGAGTTATTCTTAGAATAGGTAGTTTATCCATTAAGGGAAGATCTTATTATATCTACTTTTGGGGCAATCACAGTTCTAGATTCTGGCTGTATCCTGGCCCACTTTCAGATTTCCAAGATGGAGACAGGTTAAGCATGCGAAGAGAGATTTTATGACCTGGTTCTAGTCTTGATTCTTGCAGTACCTGGCTGGGTGATTTCCATAAATTTTAGCTTATTGCTCAAAAAATAAATTTGATAAGTAAAATGATGTGTAAAACTTCCAAGTTTCAATGATCAGCCTATGGAAAGGATGACTGGGGTTTTGACCCCATAGAGAGGAATTCACAACTACCAATACAAATTACTGAGGAAGAGAGGTTTTGTTGTTGTTATTGTTCAAAATATCCATCATATGACAGTATTCCATGTACAGAAATTCCTCATCCAGTAGCTCAAGGCTGAGAGGTTAAGTGATGCTCACATGAGCACGTGTCAGACATGGGATTCACCTCAAGCCTGACTCACTCCCAAGATTGCACATACTTTTTCCACTGCACCAGCAGAGCTTCCTAACCTGGTGACTTATCAGAATCTAGGGGAGCAATTTAAGGACAGATTCCTGGGGTCCACAGCAGAGCTGCTGAGTCAGAATCTGTTTTGAGGCACAGTGGGTATATTTGGGAATCCATAATTTTAAAAGTTCACAAGGTCAGTCTTATGACCAGTTAAGAAGAGGAAACCTGCAACACGTATAGTCTACCTATATAGAGAAGTACTTGCTCAATACTTCATCTGGCAGTAGCTTTCAAAGCACACTGTAAGACTTTGCCTTTAAAATGATGAATTTATTTGCCTCTTCCCCCAATCATACGGCGTATCTTTTAGTGTTGCCACTTGCTATTTTTCTGTATCTTGTAGTGTCTGCCAAGCACTTCCCACTCACTGATGTTTAATAAGTAAAACAAGGTGGATAAACATTAAGCCTTCGGTACTCTGAAGGCAGTTTGCTTCCTATTCATCCTTCTTCCTAGAAATGTTTCCTTAGTATATACTACATACCATACACTGTGCTAAGCTCCTGCAGAAGGGACATGAGAGTTAACCAGTTCTTTGCCACCTCTATTGTGAGAATAAAGACCATTCTCAGCAATCAGACTGTTGACATTCCAGAAAACATAGCACTGCTCTGAAGGGACTCACAGTCACCGTGAAGAGACTCAGAGGAACCCAGTGAAGAGACTTTAGCACATCAGAGTAAAACTCAGTATCCTTGGAAAGAAAAA
This sequence comes from Dinomys branickii, assembly GCA_004027595.1. NCBI lineage: Eukaryota > Metazoa > Chordata > Mammalia > Rodentia > Dinomyidae > Dinomys > Dinomys branickii. Next base: position 5,070 of record PVLD010010365.1, read on the forward strand.
AAGTTTCCAAGTTGACAAAGATGTTAGAATTATCTGATAAAAATATAAAAGTAGCTATGATTTTTTCATGCACAATGTAGAATTGGTATTAATTCTTTTTTAAATGGTTGGTGAGAGTTGCTCTAGAAAAAGAAGAGGGAGAAACACTTTCCAACCTATTTTATGAAATCAGTACTACCCTGGCACCAAAACCAAAGATAATATAAAAATTAGACAAAATACAGATGAATTTCCCTCATGAAGATACATGCAAAAGTCCTAAACAAAAATATCTGGAAATATAACTCAGCAATATGCCAAAAGAATTACATACCGTAACAAAGTGAGGTTATTCCAGGGATGCAAGGTTGGCTCAACATTTGAAAATCAATTAGAGTAATTAATATAAAAAAGCCTAAGATTAAAAGGCACATAACCCTAACACTTCCACCTCTCAGACCTCTAGATGGTGACGTATTCTAGATTCAGTCTATCTGTCCTCATTTGTCCTTATGACCCCCACATTTCTATCTCCAGCCCAGATCTCTCCCTTGAACTCCAGGCTGACAAACCCAATTACCTACTAAACATCTAAATAGTTGGCCCTCAGTTATCTGTGAGCCACACATACACAGTTAAACAACCACAGATTAAAATACTTGAGAGAAAGCCCCCGTAACTCTACTGAACATATACAACTCCTTTTCCTGGTCACTGTTCTAAACAGTACATATAAAAATTATTTACACTGTATTGAATGTTTTAAATAACCTAGAGATAAAGTGTACAAGAGGATCTGTGTAGCATATATATATAGAATACTACGTCATTTTACACAGGAGACTTGTGCATCAGCATGAGTTTGATATCTGTGGTGTGTGTTCCCATGTGTCCTAGAACTAATGATACCCAGTGATAACTACTTCCTCAGGCACTTCCAACCTGACACACTCAAATTCAAATTCTAAACCTGCTTTTTGTAATTCAGTAAATGGCAACTCCATTCTTAAAACTGATTAGGCTAATACCCTTGGGGCCTTCTAAACTATTGTCTTTTTTTAAGAACCCATATCCAACCTATCAGCAAATCTTGTTTTCTCTTCCTCTAAAATTTCCACAGAATCTGTCCCCTTTCCACCACCTCCTCTAATGCAAACCCTGGTGTGAGTGACCCTTTTACCTGGGTTATTACAACAGCTGATAAACTGTCTTCCTGCTTTCTTCTTCTTCTTTTTTTTTTTTTTTTGTCTTTTTGAGACAGGGTCTCGCTGTGCAGTTCAGGCTGACCTTGAGCTCACTTTGTAGCCCAGGCTAGTCTCGAACTCGCAGTGATTCTCCTGCCTCAGCCTTCTGAGTGCTGGGATTACAGGTATGCGCCCCCGTGCCTGGCTTCCTGCTTTCCTTGTACCATCCCTAATTTCTAACAGCCATAATCCTTTCTTTTGCTGCAAACTCACATTTCATTTACAGTAACAGCCAAGTCCATACATACTGCCTCCGCAAGTCCCGTATGACATAGACTCCCACTACTCTAAGCTCATTTCAAATCACTCCAATCTTACTATTTTTTCCTATTCCTGGCAAAAGCCAACAATAGTCTAAACTTAAGTTTCTCCTCTGCCTAGGATAGGTTATGATCTGTTCTGATTTCTTATAGGGTTTTGAGCAAATGTCACCTTGTCAATGAGGCTTTCTCTAACCAGCATAAACATCAGATTCCTATCTGCCCATAAATAATGTACTAAGGGTTTTTTGGGTGTTTTTGAGACAGGGTCTTGCTATGCAGTTCAGGCTGGCCTTGAGCTCACTTTGTAGCCCAGGCTGGCCTCAAACTTACAACTATCCTCCTGCCTCAGCCTCTCGAGTACTGGGATTACAGGTGTGCACCACCATGGCTGGCTGCACTGAGTTTTATTCAAGGCACATATCATTTTCTGATTCATTTTATTCTTGTATATTGTTTTTTATACCCCTCCAATAGGCTTCTAAGAACACAGATCTTTTGTCTATTTGCCTGGAATACTGCTTCAGATATAGGTGCTCAAAAATTATTTGATGAATGAATGAATGAACCACTGGCTCAAGAGTAACTATGGGATGTCCAGGAAGATGGCAGAGTAGTGAACAGCAGAGAAACAACCTCTCCAAGACTTGATATCCAGACACTGGAATATAGCAACATGAGGAAGAGAAGGAGGAAAGTGGGTCTCAGGATCCAGCAAAGATCTGAAGTGAGAATTGAAACTCATAGGAAGAGCAAACAGAGAGACCTCAACAAAGGAGGTGGCAAGTGGCACTTTCTCTCTGAGCCCTAACTCACAGTGTGGAAGGGGGTGGTACAAACTTGCAGACACATGGTAACTACTAGCAACCCCAGTGGCCTCCACAGAGAAATGCACCAGTGGAACATAGCAGTGGACACAATGGGCTGCTGTGGCTGCTAAGTTATTTGGGTTCAGATGGCCCCCAGGAGAGGGTAACTGTAGCCATCTTGCAGAGGGGCTGACTGAGCTCAGAACTCAGCAGCTGAAGGCTAGCTCCAACTAGTTGTTCCAGTGTCGGGGCCAGGTGGAACCAAGTTAAAATTGGCAGGTCAAGGAGCTGCTGGCAGGAGGCACACAATGTTGCAGGCTGAACAAATCAGGTTACCCTCACAGCCAGAAACAAAACTGAACTTCAATGGAACTAAAGGTGAGGCTTGCAGGGATTATCCACTACCCGAGGTAAAGCTATGACTGGCTTGCTGGGATTAATCAACACAGATCTGGGTTCTGTCTGCCCACTCTGTCTACCAGTGACAGCAGAGAAATGCCCTGAAGTAGACCTTTTTCTTGTTTTTTTTTTTTTTTGAGACAGGGTCTCAGTATGCAGTTCAGGTTGGCCTTGAGCTCACTTTGTAGACCACGCTGGTCTCGAGCTCACAATGATCCTCAGCCTGTCCCAAGTGTTGGGATTATAGGTGTGTGCCACCACGCCTGGCCCTTGTTTTTCTTGATTGTTCTTGTTTTAATGAATGTGAACATTGTTTCTAACTTTTTTATTGTTGTTCTGTTCTGTTCATGTCTCTTCCTTTTCTCTTACCTTCCTATCTTCTCCACCAGTTTCCCAAAGTTCATGTAATTTTCCTTTGTCCTCCAGCTTTGCTTCTAATCTCTTCCTATTTTTCTATTATTTGCCTTAGCTTTTAAAAAATTTTCTCTCCTGAGGGTAAAACTGTCATATTGAGGACACACTTACTGTATACAATCTTCCTGATTCATTTTAGATTTTGTTATATAACCACAACTATAGTTCATACTGTTAAATTAATAGTTACCATAGTTTGTCATTTTATAACCTGTGTTTGGGTGCTATTGTTATTACTCATTGCACTACTTTAGCCAAGGTGACATTGTTCTAATCAGCTGTTATTCCTGGCAGGCCAACACTGTGATTGCCAAAGGGTCATAAACAACATTATAGCCAGGGCCAAAGAACAAGGGACTAAGCCAAATAGGCAGCAACTTCTCATCCCCAATAAATTAAAGAGGTAGGATCTTGCAATAGACCCAAAACTCAAAAGCCAGATACACCTAGAAAACATCTCTGAGAAGCAGTCATTTCAGAAGGCTTCTCAAAAGTAGCAATAAAGGTACCTGCCATAAAAAAATTTACAAACATCATCCCAAAAATTCAACTAACAAGTAGAAAATGAGAAAACACTAAGCAAGATGCAACTCCAGACTTCTATCTCACCTAAGGCAAACCCAGGGGGCAATGACTTGGAACAATTCGAATGTTACCCAACTGGGCTCTCTGAAATGCTAACAGTGGAATTAACAAAGCAGGTGAATAAGGCTCTAGAAAAAAAACCAAGTCATAAGTAATTTCTCAGATAACTACAGAGATGGTGACCATAATGAAAGGCATGCTAGTTACTCTAGAGCAAACATGCATTAAAAAAAATAGAGGGGCTTAGGAAAATGATGGAAACCATGAATGCCCAACATAGGAAGGAAACAGAACCCATGAAACATATTCAGATAAATATCTAGGAGATTAAAAATTTGATTGAAAGTACACACAGCGCAATGAACCAATGTGAGGACTAAATATCAGGTACAGAAGCCGGTACTATCGTTACTGATCATGAAAGAAGATTTCTTAGAAATTTCAAGAGGCCACACACACACAAAAAATCAATACAGCAACCACTAGATAATGCAAAGAACAACAACATAAGATTGATCAGAGTTTTAAAAAAACCTGCAGGAGATAGTGCAAATGACATAAATTTGTTCACAGAAGCAACAGCAGAAAACTTCCTAAGCAGGGAAAATGAATTTGAAATACAGTAAGTGAGGCATATAGAACTCCAATTAGCCATAATTAAAAAACCGTCAAGATTCCAGAAATTCAACACAAGAATAGAATACTAAAAGCTTTTAGGGAAAAGAAACTAGTAACCTATAAAAGAAAGCCCACCAGAACCACAGCAGACTCCTCAACAAAAACTCTCAAGTCAAGGAGAGCTTGGAGTAAAGTACTTCAAGCCCTAAAAGAAAACAATCTCCAACCCAGATTGATGTACCCCACAAAACTATCTTTCAAAATTGATGGAGAAAAAGATACTTCCATGACAAAGAATACCTGAAGAAATTCATGACCACCAAGCCAGCAATCTAAAATTTTGTGAAGGATCTTTTAGAAAGGGATAAAAAGGACTACAACTCCATGAACCCCAACAGAATGAATCCTCTAGGAAAGGCAAGCAGCTAAACAGAGGGGAGAAAGGGGAACCAACAACAAGAAACTAACATGACAAGGATAAGTCAATGTATATCAGTTATAACCATCGAGGTTAATGGTCTCAATTCGCCAATCAAAAGAAACAGACTGTCAGAATGGATCATGAGGTCAGATCCAACAATATGCTGCATACAAGAAACACAATTATTGAAAAAGAAATTCACAGACTGAAAGTTAAAGGATGGAAAATACTCCCTGCAACAGAAACCCAAAAAAACCAGGGGTAGCTATTCTATCTGCACATAAAGTGGATTTCAAACCAAGACTGATTAAGAGACACAAAGGTCACCATATCCTTGTAAAAACAATCCAAGAGGAAGAGATAATAATCATAACTATATATACCAAATGTCAGAGAATGCACTTTAAAAATCAAATAAGCACTAATACAATTGTAATGGGGGACTTCAATACCCCATTACCACAAACAGACAGATCAATTAGACAAAAATATCAAGAAGAAAATATCAAAATTGAACCAACTTTCTCAACAAATGGACTTAGTAGATGTCTACAGAGGGTTCCACCCCACAACATCAGAATACACATTCTTTCCAGCTGCACACGAGATGTTCTCCAAAATAGACTACATACTAGCTCATAGAATATGAGGAAAGGAAAAGTAAATGGAAAGGAATTGAAATTATCACATGCATATTATCAGTGCATAGTGCAATGAAATGGGAACTCAATGGCAAAAGAAACCACAAGAACTTCATGAAGACATGGAAACTGAATAATACCCTTCTGAACAACCAACAGCTCACAGATGGAATTAAAGAAGAAATTAGTTTCTACATTTAAATGATAACACCAATACAACTTAGTGCAACTTATGGGATGCAATGAAAGCCATCCTACCAGGGAAATTTATAGCAGTGAATTCCCACCGCAGAAAAAGGGAAAGCTCAAATAAACAACCTAATGTTGAATCTCAAGCTTCTAGAAAAAGAAGAGCAAATCAAGCCTAAACCTCATACTATGGAGGAAATTATAAGGATCAGAGCAGAAATTAGTGCAAGGGAAACTAAGAAAACAATACAAAGACTCCATGAATGGAAGAGTTGGTTGTTTGAAAGATTAAATGAAATTGGCAAACCCTCACCCAACCTTATCATAAAAAGGAAAGAAAAGACTCACATCCACACAATTAGGAATGAAAAGGGTGACATGACAACAGGTCCTGTAGAAATCCTGAAGACATGATAGAAAACACCAAAGAAATGGATAGATTCCTAGATACATATGAATTACCAAAGCTGAATCAAGAGGATATAAAAATTCAAAATAAACCAATATCAGTCAGTGAAATTGAAGATATAAGTAAAAACCTACCACCAACAACAAAAAAGCCCAGGCCCTGACAGATTCACTGCTGAATTCTAGAAGAAATTTAGAGACGATCTAAAGTCACTACTTCTCAAACTCTTTAATGAAATTAAATGGGAAGCAATATTCCCAAATTCATTCCTGGAAGTAAGCATTACCCTGATACCAAAACTGGAGAAGTATATAACCAAAAAAGAGGCCAATCTCTCTAATGAACCTAGATGCAAAAATCTTCAGTAGAATACTGGCAAACAGAATGTAGCAAATCATCAAGAAGGTTATATACTATGACCAAGTAGGAATCATCCCAGGGATCCAAGATGGTTCAACATATGCAAGCAATAAATGTAATATACCACATCAACAGAGCCAAGGATGAAAAACCATATGATCATCTCAACAGATGCAGAAAAAGTGTTTGACAAAGTCCAACATCTATTCATGATAAAAAAAAAAACCCTATAGAAAGTTGGAATGGATGGTCTTTATCTCAATCTAATAAAAGTCATCTATGAAAAACCAACAGCAAACATCATATTAAATTAACAAAACCTGAAAGCTTTCACTCTAAAATCAGGAACAAGACAAGGTCTGTCACCACTGTCACCACTCTTATTCAATATACTTCTGGAAACACTGGCCAGAGCAATTAGACAAGACAAAGAAATAAATGGAATAAGGATAGGAAAGGTGGAAGGTAAATTATCATTATTTATGATGACATGATAAGCTACATAAAAGATCCCAAAAACTTCACCAAGAGACTTGTAGATTTAATAACCAAATTGAATCACATAGCTGGATACAAAGTCAACACTGAAAAATCAACAGCATTCCTGTACAGGAATAACAAACTCACTGAGAGAGAAATTAGGGAAACAACTTTTCATAATAGAATAAAAAAAAATGAACACAAGGTCCTGAGTTCAATTCCTGGTACCCACAAAAACAAAAAAAAAGAGAAAGAAATACCGAGGAATTAATCTAACGAAGGAAGTAAAAGACCTTTACATTGAAAACTATAGTACTCTGAAAAAGGAGATCAACGAGGATATCAGAAAATGCAAATATATCCCTGGTTCTTGAGCAGGAAGAACCAATATAGTGAAAATGGCCACATTTCCAAAATTATTATACAGACTTAATGCAATACCAATCAAAATACCAATAGCATATCTCACAGAATTGGAGAAAACAATCCTAAAATTAATTTGGAACTAGAAGAGACCTAGAATATCAAAAGCAATTCTGAGCAACAAAGAAAAGGTAGGGGGCATTATAATCACTGACTTGAAATTATACTACAAAGCTACTGAGTGGAACAGATTAGAAGGTGTGGAAACAACTGCAAACATACTCTGCCACCTCATCTTTGACAAAGGAGCCAAACGCCTTCATTGAAAGAAAGATAGCCTCTTTAATAAGTGATGCTGGAAAAAATGGCTTTCTACATGCCAAAGATTAAAACTAGACCCCTATCTTTCACAGTGCACTAAACTAAACTCAAAATGGATCAAGATCTAAATATTAAAATAGAAACACTAAATCTGCTGGAGGACAGAAGAGAACTCTTGCAGACACTGGTGTAGGCAAAGACTTTACAAATAAAACCGCAACCACACAGGAAATAGCACGAAGAATCAACAACTGGGATCTCTTCATATTGAAAAGCTTTTGCACAGCAAAAGAAACCACCAACAGAGTGAGGACAAGTGTCATAAAAAATTTTGCCTGTTGTTCCTCAGACAGAGGATTAATATCAGAATATATAGAGCACTAAAAAAAAATCTGACTCCCCCCCAACAAATTTAAAGACCCAAATGCAAAAACAGGTATCTGAAATGAACAGACACTTCTCAGATGAAGTACAAATGTGAAAAAATGTGCAACATTACTGGTCATTCAAAAGATGCAAATTAAAAAATGGCTGAGATTCCATCATGGTTATTATCAAGAAATAAACCAATAACAAATGCTGGCAGGGCTGTGGGAAAAAAAGAACCTTTTTTGACTGTTGGTGGGAGTGTACACTGGCTCAACCACTGTCTAAATCTGTGGAAATTCTTTGAAAACTAAAACTAGAAGTTTCATTTGACTCAGCTACTCCCCTTCTTGGTATCTTTCCAAAAGAATTAAAAGCATCATATCACTGCAATATATGTGTACCCATGTGTATAGCAGTAGTTTGTAATAGCTAAATCTTGGAAACAGCCCAAATGCCCATCAATAAATGGATAAAGAAGATGTGTGTGTATGTGTTTGTACAATGGAAAGCTACTTTGCCATAAAGAAAGATAAGCTGGAGACATGTCTAGATAAATGAATGCACCTTGAGACCATATTCTGAAGTGAAATAAATCAGACACACGTTTAAAAATTGCACTTTTTTTCTGGTGTGAGAAAATGAAAGTGTAAATAAGGACCACAATGTATAACAGATATTGCTAAATGGGAAGAAAATGTTCAAATGAAGAGAGGAGCAAGAGAGGGAGGAGAGGTAAAGGAGAGAATGGATAAGGAAGAATAGAAAGAAAAAATGGAAATGAAGCTACATAAATAAGAAGGGAAAGGGGCTGAAGAGAGGGACGGGGAATGGGAAAAAAGCAGGATACATCATGTACAGGTACAAATTCTCTATGATGAATGTTATCATGTATATCTAAAATTTACCAACAAAGCAAAAATACACAAAAAGGAGTAATTTGGGTAAGTTATCCATGTTTTATGTTTGTTCATCTTCAAATAGTGATAAGACGACCCATCCCATAGGATTGTGGTAAGAATTAAATAAAAGAATATAACTGGGGACACAAATGTAATCCCAGCACACAGGAGCTTGAGACAGGAGGACTGCCCAGTTTGAGACCAGGCTGAGCTACATAGTGAGTTTAAGGCCAGTATGAACTACATAGCAAGGCCCTGTCTCAAAACAAAACAAAACAAAACAAAATGTATAGAATATGGTGAATATGCATGACTTGGCATAAAAGTGCTAAGTACAAGATAATGTTACTTCATAATGAAAGATGGTCTATATGTGTATTCAAAAGCCCTAGCTTACAATCATCACTAGATAGTCACTGGGTTTTAGGTTACTAGCCTCTTTTAATTCACTCAATCAACTATGAGTCAAGTGCTAGAGCAAATAGAATGGCTTGCATGAGATATCTTTCTCAAATCTTATTTGTATGATCTTGGGAGGGTCATTTAACCTCGCTGCGCATCAGTGTCCTCATTTGTTAAATAGTGTATCTATTTCATAACCTTCGTTATGAGGATTAAAGGAGGTATCATGTGGAAAGTGTCTGGCACATAGCACTCTATGTTAGCTATGGTTGCAATGATTCAATCTGGATAAAAGTATAAAACAAAGAATGCAGTAAAAGCAAAAACAGGCCTCCGGGAAGAATGTTTCCAAAGCTAGGGCAGGCCTTGTACAAATAGGATGTTCAACACTGATCAGGAAATTTTAGAATTCTGTAATGTTTATGAAAAGCTACCTACCACTACACTCACTGCAGCTAGAAAATATCTCTGCTCATTTAACACCTGAAATTTAAAACTCTGAAAGAAAAAGACAGGAATTTAAAATTTAAAACTCTCAAAGAAAAATAGTCTCGAATAGTGCTTCCTAAGAGAAGTCAATGGCTGCATGTAGAGGGGCAAAAGCAGATGTTATTCTCTGAATGAAGCAACCAAGAGCGAAGAGCACAAACGTGTTTTTCAGGAGATCGCACTGTAACACATTAAACATCGTAACAGGGTATGAAGGGGTGGGCCTGGAGGCCGAGCAGGACAGTAATCATGTCTGTAGAGAGAACGAGAGCCACGGCATGGAGGTATGAGAAGGGCACATGGGCGCCTCCCAAGCAGCAGAAAGGAGCTGGGGTTGGGGTGGAGGGGCAGCCCAAGAGCAGGATATATATGGATGGAGGAAAAGTGTGGCCTGGAGCCTTCCCGGCAAGGGAGGAAGGCTTTCTCCTATACTAAGGTCATGATCTGTCAGGGTTAGTGTCCCCTCAAGAGCCCCCTCTAACGGCACCCAGCTGCTGGCCTCCATTTCCCGCCATTCTTCTCTTACCTCGTCTTCCAGCCTTTCCCTCACTCCCCCGCCTCCTGCACTTCGCCGGAAGTGACGCTCTAAGTAGCGCGCCATACCGCGCCAGAAAGGTTCCGCGGGAGCGGGAGAAAGGGTTTCGGTGAGGTCTATTGCGCCGGCGTGCTGGCTGGAGCGGTCAAAGCGCCTTCCGGGGCTGGGGAAGTGGGCTCTTTTCTTCTCTCTCGCTCTGTCGAAGTGCTCCTAGCGAAGATCAGAGAGGGCACCGCTTTCAAAGCAAAGTTTTTCTGCAGCTCTGACGCCTCTTGGTGCCCGGGTACTCTGGCTCTTGCCCTTTGACCTCGCTCCCGCGGCGGGGTGAGAGGTCGGGTGGCCATCTTGTGGTGGAGACGCGGGCGGCTGTTACTGCAGCGACCCATCCCCTCCCCCGCCTTGCACTTCTGGCGATCTGTCAGTTGGTGAAGAGTCCCGCAGTCTGTCAGGTGAGGCCCGGGACGTGTGCGGTCGCTCTTCTCATTACCCTGGGCGGCCCAGGCCGCTCTTTGCCGGGCCTCTCTGCCGCCACTATGTCCTCCTTCTCCGAGTCGGCGCTGGAGAAGAAGCTCTCGGAGCTGAGCAACTCTCAGCAGAGCGTGCAGACTCTATCCTTGTGGCTCATCCACCACCGCAAGCACGCAGGACCCATCGTCTCTGTATGGCACCGGGAGCTCCGCAAAGGTAAACATCCCCTCCCACTCCCACAGACCTCTGTGGTTTCTTAATTAAGCCTTGCATTTCTGTCTCGCGCTTCTGAGACCGGGCACAGTGTTATCTCTCAAGTAAGAAACTCACCCGTGAAAGGTATAAGGTGCTTGTCTGAAGTACTAGAAACCAGGGTTCAGGTGCCCAGACTCAACGCAGGCTCCTCCTGACGCTCGCGATAACTACTGTCTTTGCTGCCTTCTGCGCCCATACTAGCCCGAGACTGTTAGGCACCACCAGGCCCAGTGTTGAGCATTTGCAGTGAAAACCAGAGGGTCCTGGAGTCAGCCACAGCCGACTGAGACTGGGCCTGTTTCTTCATCTGTCTTTCCCTCTGTTTTCTCATTTGTAAAACAGACACAAGGATAGCTGCCACAAAGCCTTTACACCTTGCCAGTCATTATACTCAGGCCTTTGTGTGTGTATAGTCACCCTCAGTCCTCTGATCTCCTTGTAAATTGGGTAGCTGTATGCACCTGCCATTGATTTCAGGCCCTCTTGAAGGTATGACAGACATTCATTGAACTCAGTATCTTTTGTGGGAGGCACCCTGTTGAACACAGTAGCAGGTTGCCTCTTCCAACGGCCTGGAAGCTAAGCCTAACTTTGATGCATATTGAGCCCAGAACTTAGCCTGGAAGGCGCTTCGTTTCTTTATCTACAAAATGGAGATGGTAACTGATCTAAACTCTACCTTTATTATGTGCCAGGTGCAGTGCTAATATCTCTGAATACATCGTTATTTTTTAAATTCTCAGAGCCTAATGAAGTAGGAACTTGGCAGGTGGAGAAAACCTGAGGGTCCAATAAACAAATCATGGTAAGAAATAAACAGGGTAATCCAGATGAACAGGTAGCATGCTGTCCATGCAGTGTGGGCATTCAGTTCTAGTGAGATGGGACTGTTGATCATTTAGCGTGAGGCATGGTTTTGGCCTTCAGATTGTTTACAGTCTGGTGGGGAAAGGTGGGCACCTACACCTGCTGATATCCTGAGAAGTTTCATGATAGAAGGCTGAAGAAAGGAAGCTCAGCGCTGTTCTGGACACCCTATATGTAGTGGAGGAAGTGACTATATGTGTTCTCTACTACCTCTGATGTCATCCTGTTTTACAGAAAAGAGAACTGAAGTGGCTAAGTAGTATTTTCAAGTCCTCTGAACTGGTGGGGCTCAGACTACCTCAGGCTGGTAGATACCAAACTTCAGGATTGTTTCAGGCGACCCAGTTTTAGCTGTCTAGCAGAGACCCCTCAGTTGGCCGAAGATAGGGATCCCCTCAATGCTCTGGGCATCTGGGGGCGTATAGAGCCTAGAGCTCCCTTAGCCTCCTTCATGTACCCAACTGTGCCATTCAGATATTTGTAAGGTGTGAAAAAAAGTGCAGATTGCCTGTTTACAGAATCTTACCTGGGGGGATCTCTTTGATCATCTTGACATTGTCAAAGCTTATTTCACATGTTGCTTCTCTTGATTCCTCACTTTACCCTCTGAGTTACTGAAAAATACAGTGGTATCTTGGTTGTCAAATGGCTCTGAGCTTGAACTTCCTACTACTTCAACAGCAAAAGTTTGAAAACAAAAATCTGCTTGGTGTTTGTAACTTTGCTCAATAGTCTAATAAAAAATCTGACTTGAAAAAAACCTAGGCCAAGAGTGAGTCTTGTGGGGGACACAAAAGGGTGATGCTTCAGTCTAAGGGTCGCTTTCACCCAGACAGCATATAGTGTTTGTGTTAGTGCATTCGTCATTGTGCTTTTTTCTTTTTTTGGTGCTGTGTTGGTGTAAAGTATCGTAACTATAGTTCCAAAGAAAGTTAGTGATATGAACAGTAAGCAAAGAAAACTGAGAACCACGACAGTTAAAGAAAGCATTGTGAGATTTGTTGAAGTCCTGGAAAAAAGAATTTGTAAGTGTAATTTTGGGATCTCAGAACCAATTACTTGTTTTTCCATTATTTCTTTTGGGAAAAATATGTTCAGTTCTTGAACTTAGTGGTGTTTGAACACGAATTTGGAATTAATTGAGTTCAACATCCAAGATATTATTATAATAGAATATATTCATTAATGAAGCTCCCTTATCACTAATTTCATATGATACAGGCTTACATTGTAAATAGCCAGATATTATTTCCATTTTTACAGATAAGAAGGTTAGGATAGAAAATAAGTGACTTGTTCAGGGGCACACATACATGGTGCATGAGCCCAGGGCTGACTGATGCCAAAACTTTTGCCTTTTCAAGAATCCAGTGCCTCAGTGCACCTACAAAGTCAAGCTGGTCATCTGATACTAAACAAACCATCATACTTTTACTAGAACGAGTTACTGCCTACCACCCCATTAGACCAACTTAGCATTTACTTCTTTCTTAGTTCTTTTTCACTAGATTGTGTTTTGAGGGAGAAATTTGATCTGGGTTTTTTTGGTAATGCAACAGCATTTAAAATAGTGCCTGTTACACAGTTTAAAAGTATAGGAGTGAAATTGTGGTTTCTGATACGATTTTCATGTTTGAATAAAGAATCTAAACATTTGCTTAATACCAACTTTTTGTAGCAATTACAGTGTTTTGTATCTATGCTTTCCAACAAGGGGCCACATGTTACTTTTGAGCACTTAAAATGTGTGATTAGGAAACTAAAGTTTTAAATAAGTACAAAAAAATTTCAATTCCCAGATTTTACTCTCCATAAGTCAAGTGTGCAATAGCCATATGTAGCTAGTGGCTACCATTTCAGCACTGTAAAATTAGAGTTCTTTTTTAAGCATCAAGATCGATCTTCCTCTAATTTCCAGGTGTCCTTCATGAATTGAAGATGTCTCCACACTATAGTGGTAAGGGATTTTGTGCCCTAGTGTTCAAATTGGCTAGCCCCTTAGGTTCTAGCATATCTTGAGTTTTTAAAAGTAGGCACTTATATCTACAGTGAAGTCATTTTCCCTAAGATGTTCGGGGTTATTATCAAAATGCTTGTGAGATGTACAAGAATTACTTTTTCTCACTTAAATACTACTTTCTTCTGTTCCTAATGTGTTTTCTTTCCATTTTCTGGGAATTATTCATAACTTACTCCTTTAGGTTCTGTTCAAAGTATAGCTTCTCCATTCTTTGTGGAATAGTTTGGTGAACATTGCTCTTATATGCTGTTAGATGCATAATTGTGGGTTGAATAGATATAGACTTCCCCCTCCCTGCCAATTCCTTTTTTGTTTGTGTAGTACTGGGATTGATCTCAAGATCTCCCTACCACTGAAGTACACACAACTTCTCCCTGCATTTTTTTGAGACAAGGTCTCCCTAAATGGTCCGGACTGGCCTTGAAATTGTGACCCTCCTGCCTCAGCCTCCTGAGTAGCTGGGATTACAGGCATGTACCACAATACTCATCTCCAAAAATTACTTTTAAGACTTTTTCTATATGTCAAAACCAGCCAAAAGAGTGAAAACTTTTGATTACCCAGTTGTTTAAACTTTACTCAACTAGTTGTATCATATTGGAAAGTCATCTGAACAAGTTGTCACCCAGGGTTAGGGTAGGGGCATAGGTGCATGTATTGTTGACTGTATTTCAGTGCTTTACATACACACAGTGCTAGTACTGACCATTTATGATGTTGAGCATAGAGGGATACAAGTTTTATTCTAAATAAACCCCTGTTGTTAAGTTTAGAGGTGATGAAAATTGACAGACATTGTAGATGGTGAAAACCTTTTGTCTTGGTTACTTTTCTCTTGTTGCTGAGACAAAATACCCAATGCACGAAATGAAGGAAGGAAAGATTTATTTAGCTTACAGTTTGTGGAGGTTTCAGTCCATACTTGGCTGGCTCAGAGGCAGAGTGGCAGATGGCAGAGGGCAAACTGTTCATGGCAGCAGAGCACAGCAAAAACAACCAGCAAAAGGGAGGAATGGCTGCAAGCGGCCTCTTTTTCTCCCTTATCTTGTAAACAGCCTACAGCCACCCAGGGAGTGTGTAGCTTTCACACAATGTCCATGCCCTGCTCTTCCATAGGCTCAGGATGTGTACAAAGTAAGCACCCTGGTTTCCTGCTGAATCACTCAGCCAAACCTCTAGACTCCCCAAGTTGACACAATGTATCAACCATAACATCTTTGTTCTCTATCTTGTTAGATATCGTATTTGTAGTGAAAAATGTGTCAGGTCTTGAATGTCCAAATGGACATTTTGTAGTATGAATTCTGTGTTCTTTAACATAAAGTATATGGACTTTCTGAAGCTCTACATAGTCAAATTTGCCTTATTCAAATTCTCATTTATTTTTGAATCCACTAACTTTCATATTACAGACTTGGTTGTTTTTACTTATCGCTCTTAAAAAATACCTTTTGCCATAGTTGTACCTTTGTAGCAATAGTATGACATTGTGACTGGGACATTTATTCTTGCTTTTGTGTAATGATTAAAACTTAAAGATAGCTTCAGGTTTCTCATACTCTTATCAGTTTACTATCTAACCTAGGTTATGATCAAGTTAATATAGTTCAGAATATTCATGATTAATTTTATGAGCGTTTTAAGACTTCAGTTTAAACTGTAATGTGCTTTTAAAATCTTGTTTTTAATTTGGATTATTCTTCTGTAGTTACATTTTAAAATGTCACATCCCATGCCTGCTCTGTGCATTTCAAAAGAAACAGAATTTCTCAGAGCCATAGGACAGGACTACTTACTCAGGTGTGTAAACGTTAATATAGAACTTATTTGAGTTTTTTAGGTACTTTAGCATTGAAGAAGACTTAGTGTTTTGAGATATCTAATTATGTTCATACTTATTTTAAAAGAAAAATGGGACCAAAAATGGTAGTGATATAACTTTACAGTTGAGAAGTTATCTGCATAGAAGTCATGAAAATAATGTTCCCCCAAGGAACTGTAACTCAGGCACATTGCATGAGATTTTTATGGTTTAATGTATGGTACCATACAGAGTAGTAGGAAATGTTACATTTTGTATACATAACAGAGAAGAATTATGGATTTTGTAGGAGCCATAATTTTGCGTATCTAGATTTTAGGTGTGTGTAAAATTTTGAAAACAATGTAGCATTCATTAATGCATGTTTGTATTTGAGGTAAAAATCCTTTGGTGCATCTAGAGATTCCTTTGGGCTTGAGAGTTGATGTCATTGATTGATTACGGTTATTGAACTGCCAAAGATAAATTCTCAATTTAGGAGTATAAATTACAAGCATCTATTTTAAAATTGAAACCTACCTCAGCCTTTCATTCTGGAATATTTGATAGTTAAAAGGGCATTAGAAATACTCATCTTTGCAATAGAATACATGAAAGCCTTTGTTTTAAGATTGATATTGGCAGCTTGTACTTTAGGAATTTACTCTGGATTATCTTTGTTGTTATTGTCAATTACTGTGGTTAAGATAACAGAAGTAAAGCTTGACCACAAACAGATGATATTTGTCTTATTGTTTTTTAGGAATAGTCTAGGGCAATGAATTGAGAATTAAGAATTTCTTTAATTTAAATTATCCTCTCTTCTTTTTTTCAGCCAAATCAAATAGAAAGCTTACTTTTCTGTACTTAGCAAATGATGTGATCCAAAACAGTAAAAGGAAAGGACCTGAATTCACTAGAGAATTTGAATCTGTTCTTGTGGATGCCTTTTCTCATGTTGCCAGGTATGTTATCTGGTTTTTGTTTATGTTTTAGTATCTTTTCCATCTTTTTTGGTTCATTACTTTTTTGTAATAGACTTTGTAAGTTGATAACTTTATACATTACAGAGTGTTATGGAGACCAGATTATGGTTTTATGTCTTGCTGTGCCCTTAAGAACTGTCTCAGACATAAACATTTTGATGCATTAAAGAGATTCAGCCTAATACTGTAAGCACATCATTGCTCTTACTTATTGTCTTTATTCCTTGAGTGTGATTTTTTTTCCCCCCTTTGTTTGGCTGAGTTGTCTCATTAGTTTATGATCAAAAAAGCTCAGTAGTATGAAGAAACTTCTTGGTAACATCTTTAGTAGTGCAAATGTTTTTGCCTTCTTATTTGCTATCTTCTGGATGTCTAGTTTATAAAAAGTAATAGCATTACTGTAAGTACAAAAGTAGTAATTATTGTGGAAAAGTAAATATTTTGTCCCAAATTGTATTAAGTCTACTACTGTTGTGCTTTGTGACTGAGAGGACTAGATCATAAAGCACATGTACAAGTAATATAGAATGCATACATTGGATGAACAGTGTCATAAATTATTTTTATTTATTTAAGACACAGTTTTTGGTAGGCACAAATTAGGTTCCAAGAAGGAGCAAAGAAATAGCTTTTTTAGCTGGCTGTTATGTTTATAAGTAAACATATAAAAATACACAAGTCTTTGTAAAAGGAAATTAGGAAGGGTGAAAGGAGATTGATGAGTTAAAATTTATTCTAGGTTGACCCAGCTATTCCCCTTCTGGATATTCTCCCAGAAGAAATGAAAGCATCATACCACAGCAATATATGTGCACCCATGTTTATAGCAGCATAATTTGTAATAGCTACATTTTGGAAACACCCCACATGTCCATCAACTGAGGAATGAATAAAAAAGATGTGGTATTTTTATACAATGGAGTAGTACTCTCCTATAAAGAAAGATAAACTAGAAGCTTTTATAGGTAAATTGATGCAACTAGGGACCTTACTCATAAGTGAAATAAAGCAGACTTGCTTGTATAACCATCGTACTGTCTTTCTAGTGTAAGAAACTGAAAGAGTAAGTAGGATCCAAAAGGTGTAATAAATACACTGAAAGGGAAAGAAACTACTCAAAAAGGAAAGAACAA
The DNA here is from genome assembly GCA_004027595.1 of Dinomys branickii. NCBI lineage: Eukaryota > Metazoa > Chordata > Mammalia > Rodentia > Dinomyidae > Dinomys > Dinomys branickii. The sequence continues at coordinate 22,786 of PVLD010010365.1, forward strand.
CTGGGATGGGGGAAAAATAAAAAAAAGGAAAGGGGAAAAAACATAAGTATGTAATATACACAAGATAGCTAAGGTAATTGTACTACTAATTTCTATTCATTGAAAAGAACAGTCAGTGCTTATATTGTTTGATCAATTTTGCATGCTTTTATTTGATAATGAGCAACTACTTTGAAGATAACAATATGCAATATAATAACCATTGTTAATTTCCTACCATCTTGTTTTGTACTGTTTTTATTGTTTTTTTTTTCTTTAAAATTTTAAAAAAATCTAAAAAATGTAGGGTCTAAGATATGAGTGAAGGGCCTTAAATGTGGGATTAGGTGTTTCCTGAAGAATTTGAAAAGTTTAAAGGTAAAAAATTAGAAATCCAAAACACTAAAAGGATATTTAGCTTTCTAGAGGTGGAAAAAAATTTTAACTGCATAGCTCCTTTTTATTTTTTGATGTATAGGTACACTGAAGTAGCAGAATGTGTTATTAACTTGAAAAAAATTACTGAATACTTGTAATAGAGTAAGCTTTAGGACAGACTGCTAGAGTAGCTGTCTGAAACTGGAGACAGGGATTTCTTGTTTTGATGAGATTTAGGTTACAGTTTTTAAGGCACTGACCATGCCTTGAATACTGTGTGAGTGACCTTGGATGTCTTCTTTCTCATCCCTAATTAGTTAGAAGGGGATGATACCCTATCTCATTTGCATTATTGTGTTGAAAAGTATATAGTGTGTTACCTGATCCATATTCTGTGCTTATTTATGAGAATATATTAGATTATAAACTCCATGAAGGGAAGGACCATTTCTTTTTTGTCATTTGCTATTTGCCAGACACCTACTAAGCTGTCTGGTGTAGAGTTGCAGGGTTACATAGCTTTGGGGAATACCATTTATATAGTCCTGATGTAAATGGTATCCCAAGAGCTGGCAACATTGTGGTCTGCCCTGGCACAGAGTAGGGATTCAGTAAATATCTGTTGAATGAGTTAATACTGACTCATTGAAGGAGAGATTTGATTTAGGAAATTGAAATAATTTCCTGTAAGAAAAGTTAAAAATCCACTTATTTAAAAACTGATCAGTAATATTTAGCTGATTAATATTTCTTTAAATCAAAAAGGGATTAATAGAAAGAGGTGGGTGGTAGGTGTGGTGGCACATGCCTGTAATCCCAGTACTTGGGAGGCTGAGGCAAGAGGAGCTCCATGAGTTCAAGGTCAGTCTGGGCTTTATAGTAAGTTGAAGGCAAGCCTGAACTACATATTGAGACCTTGTTTCAAACACCTGAGAAAAAAGGAAAAAGTAAGAGGTGGGAGAAAAGGGCAGGTGATATTAGGTTTAAAAATCACTTTTCTGGAAATATCCTCAAAACCTATGCAAGAAACACTGTGAGAACATCTTGTCAGATTCAGTAAAAAAATTGCTGTTAATTCCTTTCTATTTCCAGTCTCATAACTTTTTTAAGGTCCTGTTTGGGTATTATATTCAGGATGCCCATGCTTCCAGGCTTCTATCTTACCCTATTATTAAAGCAGGAAGTTCAACATCTGCTTCCATCCTGATGCACGTTATCAACTAAGAATACCCTAAAGTATGCTCTCTGTATGCCTTTTCTGTGGCCAGTTGATGAACAAAGGTAGTTAACCCATCTTTATGATCATTCCCTACCCCCACCCACAAATAAGTATCTTTCAGTTCAGGGAAACTTGTTATGTTCATAGGGTAGATTTGATATGAAGAGCAGTTTAATGAACCAGGCTGAGAAAATGCTTACCACAGAAGTGCTTTGTTTTCTTCTGTTTGAAGATAGTTACACATAGCATTTTTCATTCAATATGTACAATATTTGAATGCCTGCTATGTACCAATGACTGATCCTGATACCAGGGGTGCAGCATAGAAAAAGACAGGAAAAGGATCATGGAATGAACAAGACATTTTGAGAGAGTGATGGTATAAACAGAGGAAAACAACATTGGTCCTTTAGAGTGGGATCTGTTCTCACAGTGTGATTAAGGAGGACCTCAGGAAGTGACAGTTGAGATAATCATGCAAAATAGGAACAGAACCTAAGGTAAAAATAATCTTGACATCTTAATGGAAACAGAGTGAAAGCCAGTATAGTTCGAACATAGTCAGAAAAGGAAGGAGTGGTACCCAAATAAGATCAGAGAGGTGGACAGAGACGAGTCAAGTATGCCCTGCAAACCTTAGGAGAGAAATAGGATTTTATTCTGATAGGGTGCCCATTATAGAGTTTTAAGCCAAGAAGCAATATATTCCAACGTACATTGTACAAAGATTCCTCTTTAAAAATGAGTTGGCATGGAGAATGGATTTGTAAAGGCTGGTGGCAGGGCAGAGACAAGAGTTTGGAGAATACAGATTACAGTTGATGTTGGCCAGGACTCAAGCAGTGAGAAGATAGCTTCCTTTTATTGGATGTTTTCTTCTTTTTATTGGTTGGTTTTTTTTCCCACATGTAAAACTTATAGGTTGTGTAGGAATTGTGTGGGAACTAGTAGTGCAGGAAAAGAGAAATCAAAGATGATTTATAGGTTTTTATGTAAATGGGTGGTTGAGGGTGCTATACCTGAACTGAAAAGTGGGGAAAAGATTTGGTGGAGGGAATGAGCTTTGTTTTGGGCATATTAAGTTTGGGGTGGTAGTAGATATTCTAGGGGTTTGGGTTTTTTTGGTACCAGGAATCTGAACTCAAGACCTCATGCTTGCCAGGCAGGTACTGCACCTCTGACCTATATCCCTGACCATGAAATATCTTTAAGCTCCATAGAAACTTATTTTCTAGAGACATAAATTTAGAAGTTACCATCATATACATATTTTTGTTGTATGTGGGTCTCCAAGATCATTCCCAGATATATTGACCCCCTCGGAACCCATAGCTATAATTTATTATATCTGAAGGATACAAAGCAAAATCAGCAAAGGGAAAGGGGCCGTGTGGTGAAGACTGGAGCACCTGAGGTATAACCTTTCAAGTGTTCCTCCCAGTAGAGTCACACAAACAATGAATTTCTCCAGGACTGAATTGTGACAGCAAGTGTGAAGTGAAATCCAACAGGTAAGCTTATTAGAGACTTAGCGCCTAGAGTTTTTGTTGAGACTGGTCATGTAGGGCATCATCTATGGTAATTCGAGGCTCCCAGAAAGAAAGCAGGTGTTCATTTGGGACCATATTGTTCACACAGTTTATAGAAAGTAGCCCCCTGAACATTGAGGAAATGATGGGAATACTCCTGCAATCCCGTGCCTAGATGTCATCCAGGGCCAACTTGTCAACAGGCTTTTCTAAGGGTAGCAGCCTCCAGTGTTCTATGATTAACTTTTCTGAGCAGTTGTAAAGGAACGTTGCTGTTCTAGCTTTACACAGTATGTTACTGGAAGTGCTGCCATACTTAGAAGTGCTGCTCTTAGTAGGCCTACCATAGGGATAAGACAGACATGTAAATTACAGTGATTATATTAAAGTGCCATAGAGCTACATAAAGCAAAATCCCCAAAACCTTGCTTGGCAAGCCTCAAATGTTCTGCCAACACTTCAAGCAACAGTTCTGTTTGTGTGCATGTAATATACTTCTTCACTTTTTTGTGTGTTTGTTTGTTTGTTTGTTTGTTTGAGACAGGATTTCACTATGCAGTTCATGCTGGCCTTGAACTCACAGCAGTCCTCCTGCCTCAGCCTCCTGAGTGCTGGGATTACAGGCATGCATCACCACACCCAGCACTTCTTCATTTTTATCATTTTTGCTGTCTGTATTAAAGATTGATGACAATTTTCATTTAAAGATATCTTGATGTAAAATGAAGTTAGTGCAACCTGAAAAGACAGTTCCCTTCTTATAAAATCACTTTATTGCTTTAACTGTGTCTAATTCCAGGTGCTAAAGTGACTTCCAGTTCATGGGAGCTTATTTGAAACCTCATCAGTTAAAAGATTTCTTAAATATTTTATCTATAACTTTTGGATGTTATCTAAGCAAAACTTTGCTTTATTATTATGTTCAAGAAAATAAACTATTATGTTCATTAATTAAATTAGAGCCCTCTTTTGACTTTAGCCTTTAGTAGTGAAAATATTTGAAGCTGTTCTGAGGTTATAACAAGATTGAGCAGTATTGTCTACTAATTGGTAGTGTGGCTGAACTGTACTGAAATCCAGTCATATCTGGAGTCCCAAATGCCCCCGGGAATGATGGATGTGGGTGGGTGGATAGCATACCCCCCTTCCCCACCCCTAAAGCCTCCGTGAGAGTCTGTTCTGATGATTGGTTTCTTTTTCAAGTGAACAGAATCTTCAGAGAACAGATTTTATGTAAAAAGTACCACCCAGTCAATTAAGTTCTGCTTAGTTGTGATTTGGGTTATATTAGACAAGACTTTGGTTTTCTAAATCATACATTTGATCACAACGTGCTTCCTGCTGCCTGCAGACCACATGGTTAGTATGGCATCCCAGCCTTCTCTAATCTGATTCCATTCTGTCCTTCCAAATTCTTCTATTTCTGTATGTATCTTACATTGTTTAACTACCTGAATTATAACTTCTCCTTTTTCTTTGTCTTGTTCCATTTTAGGGTTTCCATTCATAGTAGAGGCAGTAGCATGAGCAAAGGCAGATAACCAAAAAAGACAAGTCTGATTGGAAGATATATATGGTTGGGTGTTGCTAGAATATGAGCCCCCAGATAGGGTTGAAGAAAAGAAATGAGATAAAGAGACCTGATGGGCTGATAGGTTGAAGTCCTAGAGGTCAGGGAGTAGACCTTATTCTCTGTATTCCATGCATAGTATTCCATAAACCTCCATTGCTTGAGCTGGTAAATACTTAGTTGATTTCTGACACGAATGACCTTGATGCAAAAAGGTGATCATTGAAAGGTAATTAACTGTATGGCTATGTAAAGTTTTTCAAAAAATGAGAAGAGTTGAACAAACCTATTATGCCCATTGTAGGTCATCTAGCAATAAGAGAAAAGATAAATCTCTGCCTTCATGGAAAAACATTCAAATGGAGAGTGTGAATAAGTATAGTATGTGGAATTAGGGTAGGACTCTGAAAAGGTGGTGTGGGACTAAGCATTCACTTGAAGGAGGAGCAGAAATGAGCCATGTGGCCACCTGGAGCAAAGCAAATTTTAAGTGGGAGGGAAAGCATGGGTAGGAGATAAAGCCCAAGAAACAGTGGGCTGGATTGAAGAAGGCCTTGAAGCCTTTACAAGGACTTTCACTTTTAAGGGAGAAAATACGATATGTTTAACACAACAGGTGGAATTATTAGAACTTGAGAGTAGATGTGGAAGGACGAGAGTAAAAGCAAGAAGCCCAGTAATGAAGCTATTGTAATTCAGTCAGGAGATGATAGTGACTTGGGCTAGTTTAATAGCAGAGGAAGAGGCAAGAAGAACTCATTTTTGAAGGTGAAGTGTTATATCAGTAACTAGGTCATATCTTTGAACCCTGTAAGTGTAAGTATTTATAGAAGGGTTTCTCTTCTTTTCTAACCCTAACTTTTGACTTGAAAGATAAAATAGTTTGATTAAAAAATGAATGACTTTTTATGTTTGCTGATTTAGTCCTTTGATACAAGTTTAGGGAAGTATGCCACTAACAATTCATAAGTAATACAGTCTAGCCAGGCCAACGTGAAACCTTTTTTCAAACAGAATGTTAGCATAAGTTTTACAAAAAATGCTGTCAGGATTGAGGGTATATAGAATTCTCACCTGGTTGAATTTGGTATGTTTTCTTCTTGAAGTTCCTATTAAAGATGCTTGACTTAGGTCCTAATATGCTGAGGTATTCTTTCTTGGCTAAAGTTGCTCAGTATAAGGTCATTGACATCCTCACAGCCTCACTAAACAGAACAGTTCACAGGAACACAGTAGGTGGTGAGTAAATTTGGTTTCTGTTCAGAAAGTCATCTCCCGGTCTTCTACTTGCTGTGTGATGTATTACAGTAGGCAGCAGATGTACACTGAGTCTAATCATATTCCCTGCCAGGAAGAATATTACCAAGTTTCTTTCAGATACAAATTACAAAAGGACTGCCTTATTTGTGGTGTGTGCTAGGATATTATCCAACACCCTGTGTGAACATGGAACATAGACTTAGTGTTAAAATAATTATGAAGTAAAGTTAAGATCCATCTTGGAACATATCTGTACAGTTGTATGCAGGCAGAGGTGTTGGTGTATTAGTGTGGTGAATTTCCCATTTTAAATTTGTTTTTGTTTTTTAATCTTTTCTTTTTAGTTCTTAAAAGTTTTTGATTCCTTTTAATTTTCACTGGAATGTCTGGCACTATGTTTCAACTAAGGTCTTCCTAAAAAGCAAGCTGTGACCATTAATAGGATCAGCTTTTGATTATTCCTTCTGTAAAAATCAGCCATTGGCTTTTTCCACTACTTGTCTTAATCTTTCAAAGGGGAAGAAATTTTATGCTATGATACTATTCCTGTGTCTTCCCCATGCACCACAGGAAAAGGCAGTTTCTGGTTAAGTTTTTGGATATCCAGGTAGCACAATATATGCCTTACTTTTCTTTCTGTTTTTAAATATGCAAATCACTTAGCCAGTCATTGATTTTTTTTTTTTTAAAGTAAATCTGTCCTAAATAAAAGCAAAAGATCTTAAGCTTACATATATCTTTTCATCTTTTCTGGGCAGAGAGGCAGATGAAGGCTGTAAAAAACCTTTAGAAAGATTGCTGAACATCTGGCAAGAAAGAAGTGTGTATGGCGGCGAGTTCATACAGCAGCTGAAGCTGTCTATGGAGGACTCCAAGAGCCCTCCCCCCAAAGGTAGAAACATCACCACATGTTTACAGCTCTTGGTCTATGCCTACTTTCAAATCAAATATGAAAAGCTGCAGTGGGGGTGCTGTGAACCACGAGCAATTTTATGATTCTTCAGAGAAAGATGATCATGAATGATGGTGAGAATTTATGTGGTGCTCGTGGTCTTCGAGCCTGGTTCTAGTACTCATGCTGTTCATTCTCTGACTCCCTAACTTTTGCTGTGTGTTCTCCTCAGTTCTTTTCTGTCTTTCAAAGACTTTCCTGGGCAAGGGAAAGGAACAAAGTTCTTCAGCCTTGTGATTAATTAGGAAGATTTTTTTACTAAGATTTTGTCCTACTCTTGCCAGTAACTACTACAGATCTTAGATAAGCCCTTCTAGAACTTGGTTTCATTAAGTATCATTGTGGTTTTGGAACATGTTATGATATCAGATTGTTTTCTAAAATTCATTTTGATCTTTACTGGCCCCAGGATGTCTTGGGAGGTATGCATGTATACATGAATTTTACCAAGTTCTTCATAAGAACTTTTAATGTTTCCTCTAATGAGTGTGTTCTTTGACATTTGACACTTCTGGTTAGTTGCCGATTTTAGTTGGCATATATTTCCAAGCTGTAGATCAGATCTGACTGCTATATACTCATTACCTGGAGGATCAAATCCAACTACTAGTAGTACTGAAGACCCTTTCTGATCTGAACCAGCCTTCTTTTCTAGATTCTTCTTCTGCCATTCCCTTACAGACACTGTGTCCTTTGGCCACACTGAATTGCCATGCCCTCTGGATACTCTGTGGGCACCCCTTCCACTGCACTTGCTCGGCCCGAGATGACCCTCTGCCCCTTTCCCTGTGTGAATGCATTCTGCAGGAGGGCAGCTCTTGCTCTGATAGCTTCCTTTCTTGTCTGGGTGCATGGAACCATTCCTTTAGTACTGTGTTCACACCTCTGCTATAGACCTTACTGGGATTGGCAGGTGTGACAGTATCATTAATTCAGCAGTGCTTTACTGTGTGTCCTTCATGATCTCTTCTAGATCTAAAGTTACATGCATTTTGAAGTAATTTTCTTGAGAAATGGAAGGTTAGAGGCTTTCTAAGAATGACGTAAGTGCTTTCAGACTATGGGTCATTGTTTTACTTGGAGTTGTTAGGAAATAATTGTAGGGTCATTCTGGTAGTAGCTTTTGAAAACCAAGATGTTTCCTACTTTGGATTCTGATAGCGTTGGTAATGTGTCCTTTGGAGGTGTTTATTCTGTACAGCTTTGGCAATTATCCAGCATTCTTTCCTGCACTCTGCCTTACAGTTCATGTAGTAAACAGTGCTGATTTTTAAAAGCACCTTAGGGTAAACAGGTGAACTCTTGAAAAAGAATGCTTGAAGCCAGTGTTGAATTTCAATTCAAGCGTTTGCTGGACATGTGCTTTGAGTAAACAACTAAATTAGGTACAATAGGAAAGAGCAAGAGAGGAATGAGAAATTGCTCTGCACTCAGCTGTCACACAGGTGGGAATTGTGGCAGTATTGAAAATAGTTATGTTGTGTTTCTGAATTTTTTTTTGAAGGCCTACACAGACAATACTATTGGAGGCAGAATCTCTGGAGGATAATGTTAATCTAAAAATGGTCCCTCTTGCTAGTTTTTAAGATGAAAACATATCAAAAGGTTCCAGCATGTGTATTCGTTTCAGCTCATGTCTTCTCTGGACCTGAGTTACTAGAATACTTTAGTCCTTTCAAAATATTGATGAGGAATTCTCCAGAAATTTATTCTCAAGTTTGAATAGTCTGTTATATTCCAGCTTAGATTCCTGTGTAATTCTTTATCTTCAAGCAATTTTATAGAATTTATCTTGGAAATAAAATTTTTCCTGTGAAACTTGGACAGTTCTTGTAACATGGGAGCATGGATAACCTCAGGAATTCTGTTTTAGAACTGTAGATGTCCTGAGTTTTTATATACCAGGTGCAAAGCCCAGGTATTCTAAAGTTGCCTTTCTGTTCTTGGGGATACTAAAGTTGTTGCTTGATTGTATAGAAATTTTTTATTTTCTTGAATCACACATGAGTCACATAGAATCATGCAGTTGTGGAAGGCTGTAGGAAAGAAAGGAAGTTACATAGGAACCAGTTTATTGCACACTAGTTGTGTACTAGCTTGTCTGCTTCGTGCCTATGTATTACTTCAGATCTTTACATTTACTTTTTAAGTTTGGTATTATTTTCATATGTCAGGTGAGGCTAGGAAGGCTCAAAAAGGTATAGTAATTTTGTCCAAGGAGCTATAGTTCATGAGTGGTGATTTCAAATCCTGGTCTACGTGACTCTAAGGCTGATATTCTTTGCACTATACTTTTCCTTGAAAGCACATGGATTTAATGGATGTGAATTATGGTGTGAATTGATGAGTAGGTACCCTAACTTGCCTGAACTTCAGTAAAGTTTAGATGTTCACATTTCCAGAGTATGACTCCCAGCTCTGTCACTTCTAAAGCTGTATGACGTACGCCTCAGGTCCTCACTGTACAATGTGGCTGTTAATAGAAATATCTCAGAGTTGTGATGAGGATTATTTGACATAATACAGCTAAGTTATTATCAGTGGAGTGATGATACAATTTTTATTTGCCTCAGTTCTAATACTTAATATTAGGGGTTTCATTGTATGAGTCAGCACAAGTAGGAGCAGACTTAGTATTTTCACTGCTCTGGATTTTGTGCAAGGCTGGAGCTCATGGTCATTAAGAGAATGAGCTCTCAGCCCAGCCACCCCAGGTTCTAGTGTGGGTTTAATTGCTCAGTTCAGTGAGGTGATGTGGGCAGATTGCTTTTTAAAATTATCCTTCAAGTGTTAACCCTTTCTTTATTGCAGCCTCTTTTCTTCCCACAAGTAAAATTTAATGTGCTTTTAAAAAACTTTTCTTTATTTTGTAGGGAGGAGACAAACAATGAGGGAACTGTTGCCAACAATATTAGCTGATTCTTTTTCTAAAAGTAATATAATATCTCAAGTGTTAGTTTTTGTTTTTAAATCCTAGAAATGTTCAGGTGTATTCTGTACAAGATCCAGCTTTGCAGGTAGGTAGATGTGTTTTGTGGTGTGATTTTAAGGGACTTCAGGCAGCTTTTTGCCTTATGATTAGTTTTACAGCCTGCTGTAATATTGGAATTTCTACCACAAGGCCAACCAGGATTACTTGAAAGTTAGCTGAATACAAAGCCTCCTGGAGAAACAGGGACAAGTTGGAGGATAGAAGAGAAGTTGGACAATATGAAGACAAAGAACATTGACCACCTGTAGGGTTTTCCCTTTCTGAAAACAGTGCTTCAGTGAGTAAAAAAGGGAGCATAAAAACTATGGTCAGAATTGATAGTGGAAAACTTATTTTAAATTTCAGTGTAGGGAGCAGAAGATGTAGCTCAGTGGTGGAGTACTTGCCTCCTATGCATGATCATAGTCATGGGATTGATCCCCAGCACCACCAAAACATTTTAAATATGTAATAGGCCAGATGTGGTGGTACATGCTACTTGGGAAGCTGAGGTAAGAGATGCAACTTCAAGGCCAACCTGGGCAAGACCTTGTTTCGAAACTTAAAATGGAAAGTGCTAAGGTGTAGGTCAGTGGTGGGCACTTGCCCAGCCTGTGTAAGACTGTTGGTTTGATCCCAAGCACCACAAATAAAAGGAAACAAACAAAATTCTGATGTAGGAATGTAACTGTCAAATTTGCTATGTTATTTTAGTGGCTGTCTAACCCGATTGAAAATTCTGGGCTTAATACCTGCCACCTTTGTAGTAATGATGTCATTTTTGTGGTAGCACAAACACCTTTCCAAGCCTTGTGACTCCTCTCCCTTTAAGAGGTTGCCCACTCTGGTTAGAGGTAAAGGAATGAGATACTTCATCTCAAAGAGGAAAGCTTGCCAGCAGCCTTATGAAGCAGCAAGGCCACGTGCTTTAAAAGAGAGGTCCAACTGCATTGGGAATTGGAGGGATATTCAAGATGATGTTGACATTGGTGAGCTGCAACTCAGGAGGAAAATGTACTATTACTGTGAGCCACTCAGCTCCGCTTTAGGAAGATCAGATTAATAATAATGGAGTGTATTAATAATAATAGAGTGTATCTCATGTAGTGTACTAAATTGGGAAAAGCAGCTAGAGGCAGGGAGGCTATGATGGGGCAGCAGTCTCCACAGGTGGGATAAAGGGCCAGTTACCAATAAGAGGCCATGTGTAGAAAAGGGCCAAGAGAGATTTGTAAGACATCCCTTAATGGTTGGTATCTGCTAGAAGTTGGAACTTTGGGTTAGGTTCTGGTGGTCTCCAAGGCTTTGTATTTTGAAGATGGGGCCAGTGAAAGTTTTCAACCTGGAAATAGGTAGCTCAGAGAATAGGAGCCTACACAAGAAAGAATGAATAATTAATCTCCAAGAATCTTAGATTTGTACCCTCAATGGGTTTTCCAAACTGGAAAAGTAGGCTCATAGTGGGTTATACCTCCTATTAATATTTTCTTGCATCAGCAAAGAACAGAAATGGCTCTAAAATGGTCTTTTATGAGTTTGATTTGAGCCTTGTGCCATGGATGAGTGGCAGTATGAAGTTGTAAGAAGAACCCCTGGTTGGGAAGCAGCAGGCTTTGGCTTGTGCACCCAGATTTAAACTAACCAGCTGTGTGGCTTTAGACCAACCACAACCTGTGAGCCTTGGTGTGGAAGTCAGGGAAATGAAGCTGGAGAAAGCAAAGGCCGATCTAAGGCCTTCCATTGCCAAAGTTCAGTGTTCCATAGGTTCCTGAGGTAGTGAGTGGTTTGGATTTTCTAAGATGTAATAATTTCTATGTGAGAGTTTGAAAATTTCAAATTATAATTTACTCTATATGACAGTTTATTGAGCACTCTTTTATGTCCTTAGAAGCAAACAAAACAATGTAAGTTATATTTTGATCTTTGTTCACATTGTAATGATCACTGCTTTGATGCTATAGTGGCTGAATATTTATGTGGGTCATTCCACACAACAGAACATTAATTAAGCAGCTACTGTGTGCAAAGTACTATCAGGTATTTCATATGGAAACTATCCCCGAATACGTTTTTCATTTAAAAAATACAGCAATCCTTGCTTTGCCTGGTAGTACAAGACTAAAGATGACTGTGCAAGCTGAAACTATACAAAATAAACTTAAGAATGGAGAAAATTAAAATTGTTTTTGTGATTTTTTTTTGGTCAAAATTGAAAACTTACAGTTGTTTACAAACATACAGGGAAACACAAAAGTGTAAGACAGTTCATTATGTAATAAAGAATTAGAAACATTGATGAGTGAATATTAGAGTGTTTTCTTTGTAACAATTTGTCAAAATAATTGAATAACACTTGCCTTCTAGTTACTAGAGCTCATGATAACAGAGCAAGGATCTTTTCTGGGCCTTAGTGAATAACCCTACTTCTAACATTTTATCCTCGGTGCTCTCAGTATTATAAAATATCCCTGAGAGTTCCTTTGGTATGAAGTTTTTTGTCAGCATCTCTTCCTCCAGGACATTGTCATTCCTTAAATAGATTTGAGGGAGTACAAGATTTGAACTCAGGACCCTGTGCTTGCTAGGCAGGCTCTGTGCCACTGAGCTATAACCTTGGCCCCCTCTTCACTAAGTTCTTGTAGCATGGACTCAACCTTTCTGTAACTTTGTTTTTGTGTCCCTGGAATTTCAGTTCCACCTTCAGCTTTTATTGTAGTTTCTTTGTGGCACTTTGATCTTTATGGCCAGTTCCCTATTTCTTTTATTCTTTTTTATTAATTGCCATGTGGACTTGCCACTGGGAAATGAGGAAGCACATCCACATGCTTTGCCTTCTGTGTGTGAACTGAGTCACAGATGAGCAGTAGCCCCTCATGGACAGACTTTGAAGAAGTAATGTGATTGGTTACTGATCACAATTTGGGGGCTGAAGTATTAGAGAAATTTGTACTTTATCCAAGAATTTGGAGTTGGCTGGGACTATTGCTCAATGGCACAAGTGCCTGGCTGGCAAGTGCAAGGTCCTGAGTTTGAGTCCTGGTACCAAAAAAGCTCCCAAGAATACAGAGTTAATATGCACGGTAACTGAAATTTGAGCTTGGTTGTTGGACTGATATTTAACGACGATAACTAATCCATGCATAACAGAGTCATGCAAAGCAAGAACTACCAATATTACAATTTTTTTTTAGTATAGAACAAACAAGACATTAAGAAAAAATACGATAGCCTGGTGTGGTGACACATGCCTGTAATCCCAGCACTCAGGCTGAGGCAGGATGATCTCTGTAAGTTCAAGGCCAGTGTGGGCTACAAACTGCCTGTCGAAACCGTGTCTCAGAAAGAACAAAAAAAAGGCTTATGCTGTTGACTTGGCTTTCACATCGTAGTTTGGTTAGTTAGTGTGTAAGGTAGAAAATAAGAGCTACATACTTGGCTCCAGAAGAAACGTTCAGTGAAAAGTGTATGTTCTACATGAGTTATTCTTTGTGTAACTTACAAAGTTCTGAAGGTGCCTGGTGTCTGCCTTTTTTGATAGATGAGAGTGTACCTGTGCTTAATAATTTCACTTCAGTGGAAGAGCGCGAGTTGGGGGCATGCCTTTAAACCAGTTACGTAAGCTCCCTGGGCTTTTTACCTCTTCACCTGGGAAGTGGAGGTACTACATCTTAGAACTGTAGGAAAGAGTAAATGTAAATAGGCTGTTGCAGGGCCTTACATATATGAGGTGTATAGCTCTTCTGTACTTTTCTAACCAGGACCTATCATAGCAATTTTCCGACAGTTGTTTGGCATTTATTTTGTATTGTCAAATTTGATATAGTAGGAATGGTTTTAAGAGTAACACATTGTCATAACAATATAAAAACATAAGGTACAGATAATAAAAAGGTAACCTGTGAGCCTCAAGTTGTTAAATTAATAACTTAGTAATTTCTCCCAGTAGTATCAATCATATTTTTCAGTAATGGTTATTTTTAATTTTAAGATACAATTAAGGTTTTTTATTTTTAAAGGAATACTTTAAAGTATTTGGACTGTAGGACACAGCTTTATTAATGAATTCTCTCACATTTATTTTCAGAAATGATTTTTGAAAACTATAAAATATCTAATTTTATGTACAGTATATTCTTAAATCCTTGTACACATTGGCTTACTTCATTATATTGTCTAATAGGTTTCTTACCATTTTACTTCTAATGATTTTTTTCTTTAAATATACAGTTTTTTCATTAAACATGATAACTTGGTGTGTTTTACTTTTAGATGGTTGTTTTAAGTAGTGCTTTTCCAGAGTCAGTTTGAGACGACAGACCAAGACCTTTTTGACTCTTCAGTAATGTAAGGGACTACAGCCAATTTAAAATAACCGGCATAAGGATTAATGTTAGGTCATGTCTGAAAATGAACACCTTCTCCTCTGTTTTTACATGTGTTCATTGTGTGTAGCATTTGACTCCTAAGTGTGAGATATGTGACTTAAATTTACCATTTTCCTTTTCTCTAGCAACAGAGGAGAAGAAATCCCTGAAACGAACTTTTCAGCAAATACAGGAGGAGGAGGATGATGACTACCCTGGAAGCTACTCTCCCCAGGACCCTTCTGCAGGACCTCTCTTGGTATGTTTGACCCCTGGAGAGTAGGGTCAAGTGGCTTGAAGTGACTGCTAGTTGAAGATGGTGACCACAAGGTGGTGCTAGTGACCAGTGGTATGGAATCTCCAGAGGGTAGCCCTTGGGGCAGAGCGCGCATGCAGAAGCCACCCAGAGAAGCTTGCGTGTCGTGACTTGGGGATGGGTTTACATTTTATGAAGTACTTGGATTTTTTTTTCTTCCACCCCTAGAAATTAAAAATATTGTTAAAAGTAGATTTTTGTGAAAGGGGTAGATAATGTTATAGAGATCCTCAAAAGTTTTATGCTTTGGCCCGTCTCTAGTAGCTTGGTGGTTTGTTTTATAAATAAAACAGCTCATTAGTATGTAAGGACAGTCTGTGCCAATAGTAAGCTTGCTATACTGTCACCTATTTAGATAATAAAACACAGTCTTTAATCTTGTGTTGGTATGATTCCGCTCTTTATTAGACAGGTTAGCTTATGAAGTCTGTGGTTGCCTTATTTCATCTCTTTATGGTCAAAGAAAATGAGGCACAAAAAGACAAACAAGTAACTTGGCCCGATGTCTTAATTTGAATCCAAGTCTGTCTGACTTCGGAGCCCATTCCCTTTTCACTGGCTTACAAGTGCCGCCTCTTATTTTTGCCTCTTACACATAGGTGTGTTCGGAGTTTATGAAAATAGAAGCCTGTCTAGTTTGTATCATGTGAAAATGATGATTAGGCTGGGAGTTAATGACAGGAGTTTCAGGTCAGATATCTGTACCTAAAATAAAAGAGAATAACTTTCCAGAATAATCAAATTAGCCATCTGTAGTCACTATGGACTGGCTTACCTGTCAGCATTCTGTTTCTTTCTGACAATGTAATAAATCGCCTTTGATATTGGTATATGCAGAACATGAATTCTTAATTTGTTTTTCTTATTTTTCCTCCTTTGTAGTTAATGAATTTTATACATTTAATTCAGAAGGGGTGTACTTCATTTCATAAAGTGAATCCAAGAATTTAATAAGATAACACACACTTTCTGTATGTGTGTGTGCTTTTAGTTATATGAAATTTTATTCACATTGTGTTACATAGCTCTGGAAAAATTGATTTTATACATTCCCTTTCAATCTATATCATTGACTTCCATATAAGTTCTGGAACTAAGAACAATTTTTATTAGAAGTCAAGAAAGGCCAGTTTAAAATTTACTTTTACCTCATTTAACTCCCCCCAAATCTCTTTGAACTCTACGTGTCTTAATGAATATCATTGTGTTTTCATTTTATAGACTGAAGAACTAATTAAAGCTTTGCAGGATCTTGAAAATGCTGCATCAGGGGATGCAACTGTTCGACAGAAAATTGCTTCTCTGCCTCAAGAAGTGCAGGATGTTTCTCTATTGGAAAAAATAACAGGTGAGAAGCTAGAGTCTAGGTGAAAGCGAGACTGATGTGTTGTTCCTCTGTAAGGCATCAAGCCCTAGGACATGCTGATGCCTGCAGGCATAGACTTTCTGGGTGATGCTTTGCCACGTTGTGATTTACAAATGAATCACATGCAGAACAAAGAAACGCTTAGAATAGCCAAAGCTTGAGTAATGATTCTAAGAATTATTGCAGAAATGCCAACATGCCACAACCTGTGGCACCTTAAATAAACTTTGTTGATAACACAGTACAATTGTGTATATGTGGAGCAGTGTGGGTGGGAAGGAGATAGGCATTAAACTCATGACTTTCTAAAAGAAAATAATTTGTGATACAGGGCTTTGTGATTGATACGCAGTGCTTTGGCAAACCTGTAGATGATTCAGTAATGAGAATTCCAAGGTTGTACTTGGTTGTGTTACGTTGCCCTAATGTTGACTACTCCCCGTTAAGCGGGAGCTGATAACTATTCCTGCTTTCTGCGTGGGAAGTTGAAGGGAAGGAATGAAGTATAAACAAATCTAACAGTATACTCCTTGCTAGTTACTGTGTTCTTGATCTTTGAAGATTGTTGAACGTATATCCCTATGTTACATAGGAAGAGATCAAGACTTTTGAGAAGTTAGGTATCTTGCTCAAAGTCAAACAGGTAGTGGATCTTGAGATTCCAACCTAGGCTGCAAGGTCTGTGTTCTTTCCATTATAGAAGTACAAGCTTTCCATTCCACTATTTTTCAGAGGACTCTTATTTCCCATCTCCAATTTCTTGATTTAGCTGCTTCTCTGAATTCCTCCATATTCACATAAAGGAAGTCAAGGCTACTCTGAAAGTACATCCTTCATGCAGCAAGTGTCTGAGGCTCACCATACCCTCAGTGTGCCACCCATATTCTCTCAGGGAGTGAGTGCCAAGGAGTTTGAAATGGTCTTTGAGCAGAGAACCAAAGAAATCAGGAGCAGGTTACGATGCTGTCTGAGGGAAAGAATTGCCAACAGACAGTAGAGAGAAAGACCCTGAAGGCTACATGTGCTGAGTGGGACAACACAGTGCAACAGAGAAGCCTTTGAAACCACATAAGAGGCGTTTTTTTTTTTAGTATTTGTTTTTTTTTGAGGCGAGATTTCGCTATGCAGTTTAGGCCGGCCTTGAACTCACTTTGTAGCCCAGGCTGACCTCGAACTCATAGCAGTCCTCCTGCCTCAGCCTCCCGAGTGCTGATGAAAAGCATTTTGCCATTCTCCGTGTCCCCCTTTACCTCTGTCTAACCCTCGAGTCCTTGTTATTTATACTTAGAGTCTATCCTTTCATATATACCATCCACATCTTTTTCCTTCCTTACTGTAGCCATCTCACAAAACCCTGAAACTGGATAGATCCAACTTTTAAAAAATTATTTTAAGGGCTATTTACTTAGCTCTATGTGGCACTGGCAACTGAACCTAGGAGCTTCACACTGAGGTGTATCTCTTTCCCTTTAAAAAAAAGTGTTTTTTGTTTGTTTGTTTGTTTGAAACAGGCTCTTGCTAGGTGAATAAGTTCTCTGAACTGGGCTCAAACTTGCTGTCTTCTGCCTCAGCCTCCCAGGATGTTGGTATTACCCCAGCACCAGCACGCCTGGCTATTTATTTCCTTATTGTGGCACTGGCATTGACCAGGGCCTCACACACATTAGGCAAACACTGTACCACTGACTACTCCCCAGCCTATTTTTACTTTTAAATTGTGGTACAATATACATAATGTAAAAGTCTACAGTTCAGTGGTGTTAAATGCTTTTACATTGTTGTGCAACCAGTTTCTACAATTCTGTCTTGTGAAACTGAAACTCTATACACATTAAACAATAAGTCATTTCCTACCTTCCTTACCCCTTGGCAACCATCAGTCTGAAACCCAGCTTTTCTTCTTCTTTCTGTACCTGTGCAGCTGAATGTTGCTAGGGAAAGTAGTTGATTAGCCTTAGCTTCTTACTTCTCTGGATGGACATGCTGTATTCTAAACCTTTCTTCTTCCTATAAGTTAAATTTCCTTCTTCTTACCTACTCAAGGGCAGCCTGGACTACAAAGTGAGACCTTGCCTTCAGAGAGAGGGAAACAGGAGAGAGAGAAGACACCCTTCACTTTTGCATTTTTCATCTCTTCTTTCTACTGGATCATTCTCAATAGCATAAAAACATTTTTGTATGTATAATGCACTAAGGATTTAATCCAGGGCCTTGAATATGCTAGGTACATGCTCTACCACTGAGATAACGTATGTTATGGAGCTACTAGTCCCATAAGATTTTGTATTTTTCCCCTACATAGGAAGAAGATGTCCTTTGTCTTATGTCTTCCACTAGTCACTGCTTTATTTCTCTCTAGTCACTGGTTTATATTCTCTCTCTGTTTCTGTCTCCCTGTCTTTCTCGCCTTCTCCCTTCTCCCTCTCCTGTTTTCTTTTGAGACAAGGTCTTACTTTGTATCCCAGGCTGGCCTTAAACTCTTGATCATTCTGCCTTAGCCCCTTGAGAGCTAGAATTACAGGCCTGCAATCATACCCCTTTCTGTTCCTTTTAACATAGCACCCTGAATGGATTACCTTTGCTGTCTCTGCTTGCTGCCCTACTGTTCTCGTCGATTCCACCTTACTGAACCTGCTGTGTCAAAATTGCTTATGACTTTCATTGCCATATTCAGTGACGGATTCTCTGCCCTTATTTTATCCCACCCCCCCCCATAGCATTTGACTTGGTTGATTATTTCTTCTTGAAAATACTTTTCTTTCTTTAGTTTGGTAGGTAGAATAATGCTCCCCACTCAGAAGCCTGAGTCCACATCACCAGAACCTTGAATATGTTATCGTATACGGCAAAAAGAGCTTTATGACTGTAATTGGGTTTAGGCTTTGGAGGTGGGAAGAAAATTCTGGATTATCCAGGTGGCCCCAGTGTAATCATGGGGTCCTTATAAGAGAGAAGGAGATATGCCTTTGGAAGCAGAGTTGCAGGATGTGCTTCAGAGATGGAGGAAGGGGCCGAAGTGATAAATAATACATTTATGATATTTTAAGCCACTAATTTGGAGGTTTTTAAAAGAAGGAGTATCAAATGAGACCCCATATTTTTCCAGCTTTCCTCCTGTCTCCCTGGCAGTGTCTTTTCTACTTCTTGGTGCTTTCTTCACTTCCCTTTGATCTCTCACTGTTGATTTCTTAGCCCTCTTCTGTAACTAGTTTCACGGACAGTTCTTAGCCAGGTTTTTGACTTGAAACTATTTTTATGCAAATAGTGTCCTAATTTATATCCTCATTGTTGACCTCACCTTTGTACTTGAGCCCCATATATCTCCCCTCCTTATTGGTTGAATGCTTGTTCTTGTCTCTTTTCTCTTTTCTTTTTTGTCTTCTCATCTCTTTCTCTTTTCTTTTCTTTTCTTTTCTTTTCTTTTCTTTTCTTTTCTTTTCTTTTCTTTCTTTTTTTTCCTTTTTGAAACAGGGTTTTACTGTGTAGTTCAGGCTGGCCTTGAACTCACTCTTTAGCCCAGGCTAACCTTGAACTCACAGTGATCCTCCTGCCTCAGCCTCCTGAGTGCTGGGATTACAAGCATGCACCACCATGCCCAGCATTTCAAACTTAGCCTGCTCCAAACTGAACTTCTGAGCTTCCTTCTGAAAATGATTTTTCTCGTGGTCTTCATCATCTCAGTAAATTCAGCTCATTTCTGTTGATTGGGACCAAAACTAGTACTTGGTATCTGTACAATCAGTGTTATGCTCACTGGAATGATTGCAGTAGTTTTTGTTCTAGTCTGCCACTTCTTTGTCCCTCATTCCCAGTCATCATCCTATTCTCAACATTATAATGAAGTGACTTTCTTAAACCAAAGTTGGGTCACATCTCCTCTTACTCAGAATACCCCAGCAGGACAACATCACCCTCCAACCCCATTCACCTAGAGTAAAAGCCAGAGGCTTTCACTGCCCACACAGCCTGGCCCCTGTTATCTTGTGGACTTCACTGCTTTCCCTTTGCTCATTGGTAGGTCCTCAGGCTTCTTAGCAGGTACCAGGCACACTCCCTCTGAGGGCCTCTGGATCCATGCTGTTCCTTTCTCCTGGAGAGATCTTCCCCTTCCTTTAGGCCCTTGTTTATGTATCTGTTGCCCACTGATGCCTACTCTGACCACCTTGTTGAAAATTGTGTCCTGCCCTGTCTCAATACCCTATTCTTTCTCCTGTGTGTACTATACTGTAATGTTTGGTTTTCTTTCCTATCTGAGACTGTAAAGTCAAGAGCAGAGAAGGTGTTTTTGGATTTTTTTTTAGAGGAGTTTTTAGCCTTTTTGTTCTCTGCTCTCTTTTGAGAACTCAGGTACTCAGTAGGCGCTCAGATATTTGTTAGGCTGATGAGAAGGTTATGAGTAGAGGATTGATAGGTTTGAACACCTGATTGGAATCAGTTCAGTAACGTGGGAGAGAGGAGGTGGCTATGGGGATGTGTACAGTTTGTCATAAAAGGAAAGCAGGGAAATGAGTGATAGCTACAGAGTGCTAGGTGCTGGCTGGTCCGGAACAGCTGTGGATCTGCTTCTCTGCTTCTTGAGGGAGAGAGGAACAGATGTTGCGGGGGAAACACGGGCTATGCCCGAAGCTAAGTCTTGGTCAGCTGGAGGGGGTGGGATGCCCATGCACGGGTGAGCGGCTGTCGGCAAGAGGCTCCTGCTGCTCCTGTGCCTCGGGGAGGGCAGAGTGCGGGACACAGCCGCAGGTAAGTGCCCTGAAGCGAGATCTTGCTTCTACATTTGGACTGCATTTTCTTTGTAACTCAGTGAACTGTAAAAAGTCATTTTTGGGCATTTTAGTTATTTGTGTAAATGGTTGACTTCTTTGTACACATTCTTAAGGGTGAAAATTGACTTTTTAAAAATGTTAAAAATTGGATGTTTTCCTTGCTGGGTTTTTTTTTTTTTTTTTGGCATCAAACATCCTAATAAATTAACTATTTAAGAAAAGAAACATTAATTGAGCAGTAACAAAGTTAAATTGGCCCTTCCGTGCATACACACATTTGTAGTTTCAACCTTGCACCATCCATACATAGTTTTAGCTGTTCTTACAGATACAGACCCTTCTTTCGTTTCTTCTCATTTCTTTGTGCTGAGCCTTTGTTTACCACTTCTGTTTCTTTTTCCTCAAAGCATGACTTGTAACCATAATCAGACTTGTCAGTCCAGTGGGTGATAACCAACACTGTTCTGAAGTTGTACATAGTAAATAGAAGCACTGTTCTATAAAATGTTGCTCCTATTTTTATGTTTATAAGCAGTATATTTCTGTGGTGGGTCCTGATCAAAAACATTTGAAATCCTCTGTTCCTTATCAAGCCCTTTACGGTGCTGAATGTAGGAAGAGAGCTTACACCCAGGCTCAAGGCTTACATTGTTGAAGAGGTGTAGAGTACTATAGGTCCATTATAAAGTTCTTGCTTTGAGTTCCAGCTCAGTTGAACACATGTTGGACCTGTCCTGTAGCTTTTTATTTATTTTTTATTTTGGTTTGCATGCCCAAGAAAGGAAAGCTTACTTTTTATTTCAGAGGAATATAAAAAGTATACTTAACAAAATAATATAAACAAAAGCATTTGAAATTCACAAAGGCAAGAAAAATCTTTTTAACAGATGATTTTAAATATCTTCCTCTTGGGCCAGGGATGGCAGTGGCATGGCGCCTGCCTGGTAAGCACAAGGTCCTGAGTTCAGTTCCTGTTACCAAGAAAAAAAAGAAAAATTATATCTTTCTCTCTTATTTCGTTTGTACAGCTGTTGCAGGATTAGACATTTTAAAATATTTTCCAGCTTTCCCTGCCTATACAATTGCCCCACTTCAGGTAATCCAGAGTGAAAGCCTTTGGGTTTCTTAACCAGCCAACTCATTGTCTGTCTATAGGTCCTGGCTTATTCCTGGACTCTCTATGACAGGAGAGAAACTATAAACCTGCCCCCAGAAATGGTTGCAATTGTACCTATGTGATTTGCATGTTGTCTCTATTTTTTGGTCTCATTTATACTTAGACAAAGAGGCAGCTGAACGTCTTTCAAAAACAGTAGATGAAGCATGTCTGTTACTAGCAGAATATAACGGACGCCTGGCAGCAGAACTGGAAGACCGGCGCCAACTGGCTCGGATGTTGGTGGAGTACACCCAGAACCAGAAAGATGTTCTGTCAGAAAAGGAGAAAAAGCTAGAAGTAAGTACATTGCAAAGCAGACCCAGATTCCGCAAGTTTCTCTTTTCTGTAGCACACATTAACACTTTTTTATTGTGCATTAATTAACATGTTTTTATCTTTTATAAATTCATGAGATTGGAACGCCCATTAGAAATTATAATTATTTGAGCCAAGTTAAAATTAAAGTCATGGTTTTATATGTCCAGAGAAGAACAAATTGGACTGTAGAAAATAGTGAACTGTTAATCACAGCATTTAGGATTTTAGTTTTACCTTACAGGAAAAACAAATTGCCCTTCAGTGTGCAGAAAAGAGAACAAAGCCAAAAAGTGTTTCATGATAGATAGGAAATTCTTTAAAATTTCTTTTGAGTTGTTTTGAGGTTTATTTTTGACTTGTATCAGTGCTAATAAGGCCAATAAGTCATCTGCCTCCAAGCTCTTTCTGTGTGAGTTCTAAAGTGTCCCAGTAATGTTTACAGAGCTTGCCTGATTCTCCAGCTGTTGAGAAGGAACACACTTTTGCCCTGAATTGAAGACATGAGTCTGAGGGCCCTTGGGAGGGAGTTCAGAAACATTCGTCACTGTGTACTTGTTTAGCTCCTTTATTAAGTACCTGGTTTTACCCTAGTGCCTAGTCCAACAATGACAACCCTTTTGGAGCTTTCAGTGATACACAGCCTGCTGTGGCACATGTGCCATAAGTTTGCCACCACTGGCCTCATCTTTTGGGATACCAGAGACAGCAGGGTAGACATTTGAGGATTTTTGCTTGTCTCAAGCTGCTAAGGTTTCTTTTTAAGAATTGTCTAGTTTTGTCTTTGTAAAAAATACAAGAAAGAATTTTAGCCAGTTGTTTGTTCTATGAAGGGAGGATAGATCTGAGTTGGAGAATCAACCACATTCTATTACAAGAAACCCTTCTTAAAGCCCAGTTGGTAGGTAAAGGTGCAGGAAAGCCACCCTTCCCCCAAACTCAGGAACTTGTTTTCTGGCCCTAAAGAAGGGACCCTGAGTTAGCTCAGACTGAGATTGTAGTGTTTGTCATCCTACACAGTCATCTGACTTGAGCACTTCTTTTTAATGTATCCTCACCTGAACTGATTATGAAGTAGTGGTAGTTGGGACTTCATATTCCTGCCCAGCTTCAATATGGCAAACAGCCTTAAAAATACTATGGCTTGGATGTGGAAGTCGACACTGACCAGAAATCCTAAAGGGAGTTTCACAGGCCATACCAGACGGTCATTTATCTGAAATGCTCATCTTTCACTGAGGAAGCATTTTCAGCACTGTGCCCTGGGACTAATAAGAGAGTGTAATTAATGATTCTGGTTGTAAGTCACCATGCCATCTGTTGAACTGCCCCTTGGCGACACATTAAGGGCTTTCTCTGATCTGTCAGACATTGATTATCATGAGCAGCTGTTGTTGGGTGGAATATGGCAAACTACCATAGAGGACAGAGTCTTTGAGAAGGAGACTGTTGGTAGAGCTGGTTAACTCTTTGTCTGGTCACCCTTCCCCTGTGCAAAAATCATTCTGGTTTCTGTAGAACCAGTGGATACCATGTGAGGTCACTGAGGTATAGAAGTGGATCAGAGATTTGATCGTGTTCTGTACTTTTCTGCTCACACTCCCCTGCTAGTTCATTCAGTAGCGTGGCGTTGAAGAGAAAAGCCTCGGCACTGCAAAACACAGTCTGAACTAAAAATTCCTGTCCAAAGCCATGTCTTCCAGCCACTTGGACAGAAACATTCCTTATAAAAATAGAGCAAAATTAGCTGCATTCTGGAAGACAAATGTTTCGGTAAAACGAGGTGTTAAGAGATGGCTTTAGTTCTTTACCCATGCTTACTGAAAATGTGAAGAGTCTATTCTTCAAAATCTTGCTTTCTCTCACTTTTCACTGTGGGAGGGTCTTATTACATCATATGTTTGTGCTGATGGCAAAACGTGATGTGCAACTTGAAAGGTGTTTGGGTATTCCGAATTTCTCCAGATCCTCCCAAAGTCTCTTGCTGATGGGAATCGTGCATGGGGTATACCCGTTGTTTTTAACCTTCATTTTGGTTGCACAGACCTTATTTTAAAACTACCAAGTCAGAATACTAATTAAATCTTTCATTTTTAATCCTTTCATTACCTTCAGTGTCTAAAAATAAGAAAAATATGATTTATCTTGGGATTCTGTCCCCCCCCCTCGAGTTTTAATTTGTTAACATTTAGGTTTATTTATATTTCCTTTTTTTGGATTTTTATATTTTCTTGTGTAACAAGCATCTCTTCTTTCACTTGAGAATTGTATGTTAGGTTTTTGTGGTTCCTAAACCTGGAGATAAGCAGTGTGTTGGTACAGAGCCTAGAATGTAAGAGGGGGAGTTATGGCTCACAAAGGGAGATTGTGTTTCAAGGAAGTCGTTCTCCAATAAACAACATAAGTAAACATAAAACCAAACTAACTGATTGTGCATAATGTAGATTAAGGAGACAATTGACAACTCTGATGGTGGCTTAAGGTAAATCCAAACTTCCTCTCAGGTAATAAAGCCTTTTTGTAAAAGGAAACAGCAATTGAAGGAGAGAAGTATATTTATAAAAGGGGAGCAGCCACACTGGTCCCGACAGGCATGTGAAGAAAGACAAACACAGAGGGTGTGGGAAGGAGGTTTTGGACACCACCAAGGGGAGGACTAAAGGTCTTAAAGAGGCTACTTAAACATCCTGAGTCAGCAGCATCTGTACCAGTTAGTAGGTGTACAAAGATGAGTAAGATGTGCTTCCTTTGATCAGATGTTTTTTGAAAGTATAAGGAAATTATCAAATACATGGGCTCTTTGTTAAACCATAGGCCTTCGGCAAGACTTCCAAAGTCTGCTAGACTATGCTCATTGATGGGTCTCACAGTGCCAGGAACATATTTCTCAACAAATATTCTGTGATTGAAATCTATCATTTGATCTAACCTTTTCTGGTTAAGAAAAAATTATTTTTCAGTTACATTAGTGATTTAACAAATCTGATTTTTTTGGTTAAAGAGTATGTCAGTAAAACTATTTGATAGAAGCTCATAGATTTTCTCTTTTGTTCTACTTTGAGTAGAACAAAATTGTGGTTCATTTTGAGATAGTAATCTTTTATTTTTACCATCCTGTTTTTCTTCTGGGTCTGATGATTAACATTGGCCTATCATCTTTTCCTTAAACTCAGGGCAAGTGAGAAAGAAAGCTGCTAAAAATGTGTTTATAATGCTTTGTCATAAACATGAAAGAAACTAAAAAAAAGAAAAACAAGCACATGGAATTAAATTCAGGCAGCAGCCCAGAGTAAGGTATGCAGTGCGAGAGCTCTAGAAGGTTGACAAAAGGTTTGGAGTTTGTTTTGTTTTTGTTCATTGCAATAGCTCTCGAATCAAAACCAGGGGTGCTCTATCATTGAGTTATATTACCAGTCTTTTTTTTTTGGAGTCAGTTTCTTACTGTGTAGCCCAGGCTGGTCTTGACCTAACTTATAATCATCCTGCCTCAGCCTCTGGCTTTGATTTAGTGGTTGTTTGTTTGTTTGTTTTTGGTCTTTTGGAGGCAGGATCTCCCTGTGTGGTTCAGGCTGGCCTTGAGCTCACTTTGTAGCCCAGGCTGGTCTCAAACTCACAACCCTCGTCCTGATTTAGCCTCCCAAGTGCTGGGATTACCGGTGTGGGCCACCACACCTGGCTGGTTTTTTTGCCTTTTTTTTCCTTGTTTTTGTGTTTTTGAGACAAAGGATCTGGCTGTGCTGCCCAGGTTTACCTTGAACTCAAGGACTCAAGTGATCCCTCTGCCTCAGCCACCCAAGTAGCTGGGACTCCAGGGACTGAGACTTGAAGGTTGATTCAGAAAGATAAAGGCCAAAGATACCAGAAAAGCCTTTGAATGTCATTTCTTAGAACAAAATGAATTTTTTTGTTGACAGAAATGACTGTTACCCAAGTAACTGTTTGAGCTCAAAAGCCTTAGCCTGAGTTGGTTGGACAGAATCTCTGTGTTGTCAGTTTGGATAAAACATGGTGTGGGTATGTCAGTGAAAGTCACAAAGTGAGGAGGTCTATTGTATAAGCATTTAAAAAATTTCAGAAAGGGTCAGGTACATGTAATTTCACCAGGTATGTGTCAGTGCTTTGTACTGTGCTCATGGTGTCTGTCAGTGATCTGCAACTAAAAGGGGACCATCCTACCTGTGGTAAGCCCTTGGCATATTGAAGCACAACAACTATATGACACTCAGGGAAGGGCTGTAGATGTAAGATGTATTACTAGATGCAGATTTGTTTGTTGATTGAGGTGAAATTA
Organism: Dinomys branickii; assembly: GCA_004027595.1. Lineage (NCBI taxonomy): Eukaryota > Metazoa > Chordata > Mammalia > Rodentia > Dinomyidae > Dinomys > Dinomys branickii. The sequence continues at coordinate 49,221 of PVLD010010365.1, forward strand.
TATAATCCTAAATTAACCATCTTAAAGAGTGTACATTTCAGTGGCATTAGCACAGTCACAGTATTATCTCAACTCTCACCTGTAAATGTCTAGCTTTTTTCACTTAGCATAGTTCAACCGTGCTATAATGTATATCAATACTTCAGTCCTATTTATGGGTGGATATTAATAATGTAATAGTTATATGGTTCTGCCATTTATGAATTTTCTCTTAATGGACATTTGAATTCTGCTGCTTGGATGTTACCAGTGATGTTATTGTAGACTCCAGTCATGTACAAGCTTCTGTGTGGGCATATATTTTCATTTCTCTTGGGTGTATATACATCTAGGAGTAGAGTTGCTAGATCGTGTAGTAATCTTATGTTTAACTTCTTAAGGAACCACCAAAATGTTTCCATAATGACTGTAGTATTTTATGTTACTACCAGCAGTATTCCAGTTTCTTCACATCCTTCCCAAAACTTGCTATTATCTTTCTTTTTATTGTAGCCAACATGGTAAATGTAAAGTGGTATCTCATGGTGGTTTTGATATACATTTTCCTAATGATATTGTGCATCTTTGCATGTACTTTGGACCGTTTGTTTATCTTCATTGGAGACATGTTTGTTCAAGTCCTTTGCCCGTTTTTGGATTGGGTTTTGTTGTTACTGAGTCATAAGAGATCATTATATATTCTGGATACTACACATTTTACAGGTACGTGATTTACAGAAGCATTTTCCTATTCTTTAAGTTGTTTTTTCTTTTCTCTTGTGATACTGGAATTTGAACTTAGGGCCTTTGCACGGAACTATAACCCCAGCATTCCTTTTTAAATTTTTTTATTTTGGGATAGGGTCTTACTGAGTTGTTCAGGCAGGTCTCTAATATAACAACCCTCCTGTCTCAGCTTCTCAGAGTTTAGTGATTACAGGCATGTGCCACCATGTCCAACTTTATTTTCTTGATAATATCCTTTGAAGCCAAGTTTTATTGTCCCTTTTTTGTTTTTGGCTTAGTTCCGATTTTTTTCTTTTGTTATTTATGCTTTTGGTGTCCCATCTAAGAATCCTTTGCCAAATTCCAAGTCATGAAGATTTATCACAATATTTTCTTTTAGCAACTTTATTGTTTGAACTCTTATTTTTAGGTTGTTGATCTATTTTGAGTTAATTTTGCATACGGTGTGAGATACAGGACTATTTTCATTTTCTTGAATGCAGATATCCATCTGCCCTAGCAGCATTTTTCCTCCAAGTAAATGCTTTCCACCCTTGTCAAAAATCAAATCAGACCTCCCACATTTAAAGACCTAATTCAGAAATGGGCATCTGAAATGAATAGACACTTCTCAGAGGAAATACAAATGGCAAGTAAATATATGAAAAAATGTTCAACATCATTGATCATTTGAGACATGCAGATTAAAAGAGTGCTGAGATGCCATCTCCAGAAAGAATGACTTATCATCAGGATATCAACTAATAACAAATGTGGTGAGGGTTTGGCAAGAAAGGAACCCTTTTCCACTGTTGGTAGAAGTGTAGACTTGTACATGCACTATGGAAATCAGTGTGGAGATTCTTGAAAAAACGAGGACTAGAGGTTCCATTTGACCTAGCTATTCCCTCTCTTGGTATCTTCCCCAAAGAATTAAAAACACCATACCACAGCAATGTATGCATGCTCATGTTTATGGCAGCACAGTTTGTAATAACTAAACTTTGGAAACAACCCAATGCCCATCAATGGATGAATGGATAAAAAGGTTTTCTTACTATAGTGGAGTACTACTCAGCCATAAAGAAGGATAGACTTGAGATATTTATAGCTAAAAGGATGGACCTTGAAGCCATACTCTTATGTGAAATAAATTGGACACACATATGTAAATATTATATTGTCTCTAGAAACTGAAAATGTAAATTAACCAAAATATATAATAGATATTGTGAAATAGGAAGTCATTGTTCAAAAGTAAAGAGAAATATGGTGGGGAGGAAAGGAAGAGAAATAAAAGATAAAATGGAAACAAAACTTTGTAAATAAGGAAAGGGGTTGAGGAGAAGAGGGGGATAGGAAGAAAAGGATCTAAGGTACATCTTTTACAGGTACAAGTTTTCTACAATGAATGGGATCATTATGTGTATCCAAACTGTACCAAGAAACTTTAAAAAAAAATCACTTGGCTATAGATGTGTGGGTTTTTTTTTTATTGAATTCTATAGTATTGATCTATACAGAGTCTGCCAAAAATATATATACACACTTCAGGAAAAGAAAACCTTATATAAATATTTTATTGCTAAATTCATTGAGACATGATGAGATTAATACAAGTTACCTTTGGCCGCTACAATTACAAGAGGTCCTCCAAGTGGTGGCCATTATCCTCAACATTTATTAGTGTGGCGAGCTGCTGCTTGGGTGACCTTGGTCACTGAGATGGCTGCGCATGTATTTTCAGTTTCTTCTCTAAGGACTGGCAGCGTAGTGGGTTTTCTGTGATGTATAGTATCCTCCAGGGCCCCCATCCAGGGGTAATACCATCTGTTGTTGATAGAACATCATACTATTTTTCTTTTCCTGAAATGTGTTTACATTTTTTTGGTGGACTCTATGTCTAGCTTATGATGATACTGTACTTTCAATTATTGTAGCTTTGTGGTAAATACAGCATTGGGAAGCCTGAGTCTCGAGACGTCATCCTTTCCCAGTGTTCTGGCTGTTCACGATATCTGGCGATTCCCTATGAACTTGAGTATCAGGTTTCTGTGTTTGCATTTGATCATTTGGGGGACAGTTGCCATTTTAAAAGTTAGGTCTTTAAGTGGATGAACACAAGATGCTTTTCCATTTATTTAAACCTGCTGTAGTTTCTTCTGCAGAATTTTAAGAAGCATCCTAGAGGGCCACTAACTGATGCATTTGATATTACGAAAGCTGTATCTAGGTGCCATAAATACCGGACCACAAATTGAGGGCAGTAGTGTCATCTTTCAGTAGTTGGTGTCTGTCCTCACCGAGAAGGTATATGTGTGTATATGAATGCAGTCAACAAGGTCACCAGGGCTCAGTCATTAAAGCCAGCTTTGCTGACTAAAGTGACACACACAAGCCTGGTTGTCTGGGTATAGTCATTAACAGGATTATTGAGCTGAATGGAACCTTAGAGGTCAGGTAGTCCGTTTTCTGAATTGGTTGAAGAAACTTAGACCCAGAGGCTGCAGTTAGCCACATACCAGGAATAGAATCTAGGACAGACATCAGATAACTTTATTAGGTTTATATTGTTTTAAAATTTTATTTCATGAGGTAAACAGCAGGAAAATAATGCTACACAGAAGAGTAGCCAGAGTTGAATCATTTAAACAGTTCATAAGAACTTTGTGGAGAAACGACATAGGGAGAATGAAAAAGCATTCTGGAGTGACCTAAGTGTGAGAGAACCAGCTCTGCTTCGCTGTCGTCTCTGTGCCCGTGAGTGTGCTCTTGCCCTGGGAGGAAGGAGAAATGGCCCCACGAAGCAGGCCTGCTTCTCTTTCTCCGCAGCTTGGCGCCTCCCCCTGGGCTGCAGGGAATATTCAGGTATAAAGTCTTTGACCTCAAACAACACCCAGCTAGGAAAGGGGAAATGACCCAGAATCTAAGATTGCCTTGTGACTCTTCACATTTCTGTTTACATTATGATGATAACTGGAGAAATTCTTCGGCTGCAGCTGAGGGGGTGTTAAACCAAACTGATGGCCTCCTGTCATTTTTGGCAGCTTTCCCCCACCTCACTAGAGTGCAGATGGCTAGACGTTTAGTTTCAATAATGGGACGGGCAGTAGGTGGAGACGGAGAGCTTGGAGAGCTCTTTTTCTTTTTGTCTACATCAACTTTGGAGCGAATTCGACCCCCTTCCTGGTCAAGAGGAAAGCCAGTGTTTCATTGTCACTTATAAATGCGGGTAGAAGCAGATGATCTAATTCTCATTTTAGATAAGAAAACCAAGCTCAGGGTGTATATAAGTAGCTCAGGGTCACAGCAGAACTCAGCAAGGACCAACACCAGGATCTCCTGACTCCAGTGGTCATCCACTGTGCTCCTTGGGAGGGAAGAGGCCTGCCTAAGGGGGCTACACCTGGCCAGCAGTCCTCTGTGTTCCTTGCCCTTCCTTTGCGTACAGCTGCCCACTCCCTAGACCAGCAGTGCTGTCACCTACAGGGGTACTGAGAGAGGTTGTTGACACGGGTCAGTCTGTTGACACCTATCAGAAGACCATGGGGGACTTACACTCCCTCATGCCCTTTCTCATGTAACAGGCTGTGGCTTGCTCATCTCCTTTCCATTCCTGCTTTGACATGGAAGTCTTTTTTTTTCCTTCAGTTTTCCTTCTAGTACATGAGGACTTCTGTGGAGTTGGTGTGCGGATTCTGTGGGTGATGGGAAGTTTAGAGTATATACTGGGCCTTTCGATTTTTTCACTTAGTTCAGTCACAGCTGAAGCCAGATTTTCATCTAGAGTTTCATCTGTTGGATATGTTTGTGTAAGTTCTTTATTATAATGTGAAATCTATATTTCTTTTCACTCCAGGAGAAAAAAACAAATTATAATGTACCTCACATACTTGGTGACCTGAGGGCATGGTTTGTGAACATTTGAGACTTCACATTGAAAAAGTGATAGTTTCAAAGCTTTTCCGGCAAGAATTTCATACTTTTAGCCACAACATGGTTTTCATATTTGTAGCATAACTTTTTTTTCCTGTATTGTGCTGAGCAAGGACTCCACCAGTGAACTACATACAGCCATGTCATTGGCAGCATCAGATCTGCTTTTTTGTGTTGAGTTTCAGCTGATGTGTACACCACATACAGTGCATAGACGTGCACACCAGCATCTGGGCCCCTTGTACTCCCTGGCTGCCACAACATTCTTATACTCACCTCATTCTCAGGTTTTTCTTGGTTTTTTTTTTTCTGATTGTAGACATAACCCATCAGAGGAAATGGCAAATAAATACGAAGAAAAACAAACTCATTAGTTCATAATCTTAAGAATTATTTTTTCCACTCTCCTAGAACTATTTTTAATTTTGGTATATTTCGTTTATCTTTTTTCTACTACTAACATTTAAATGGATTAAAATGTGTAGTTTTCTGCCATGCTTTTTTTTTTCCTTAACATATTTTCCTTTGTTAACAAAATTTTTCTAAGCATTTTCAATGGCTGCTTGAATACCTGCCTGTCAGGTTAGTCAGTGATCCCTTTGAGCCTCTCTCTCCCCGCCCCTCTCCTGTGGGCTAACTCAGCATTTGAGCGATTTGCCTTCTGTACAGTTCGCAGTGGTCTGTCTGTGTACTTTAGATATCCACTGGTCTTTATGTGCACTGAAGGTCTTGTGCATTCATGGCCTTTGCCACCAGTATGCATTCCCGCTTTAGCAGTTGTCATTTTTTTTCACAGTATCTTTGAGCAGTCTAGGACTTCATTGAGCTTTCAAATGTAACTCACCCCAAGTTAAAGGATTGGTCTGTGTTTCATAAAGGACTAAACATTGAATAGTTCGGTTAGACAAATTGGGCTCTCTTTAAATGATCTTGTTTACATTTGAGACAGCTGTGGGAAAATAGCAGCTACTTATAACACTGACTTGAGTAAGCATAATTTTGAAAGCAGGGTTCAGGTTATAGAAATTTGACCTGTAGTAGCTGCCTGTTAGGTACAGTGGTACATGTTATTTTGAGCAAGGGTCTATTTTAGTCTTTATGAATGTTCTGACTATTGTTAGGCAGACTTTCTTCTCCCACTTTAAAATGAGGGAGGAAGTGAAACTGTATACTTTGCCATCATCAAGATTATGTCTTGACTTTGTCTTTCTCTATATAAATACATAGAACTGTGAATAAGATCAGAAACAGTTTTTATGGGATTAGGACAGAAATTTCCTGATTATTACTAGGCATCAAAAGTGAAACCTTTGGAAATGAAATCTCTGAGCTCCAAAAAATATGGCAGACTTTGAGCGAAAACGATGTTACCAGCCAGCTTTTCTGTTCTTTCCCTTATTTTTTTAAGTCCTTTATAATTAAACATCTCTCTGCTTAATTCATTCATTAGCTACTTTGAGAATTTCAAGTGTAGTAATTTTACAAATGTCAACTCAGCAAAATTTAACCCACAGCTTTCTGCACATTCCTGGGGCTTGGGGAGTGGTTATGAACAGATACACCAACTTTTTCTTTGTGCGTAAGATGCTTATTGGACTCCTTGTATTTATTGTTTCTGTTCTTGTGTGTTTGTTTTTGTTTTTTTGAAACAAGGTCTCGCTATGTAGTTCAGGGTGGCCTCTGAACTCCTGGCCATCCTTCTGCCTCAGCTTCCCAGCTGCTGGGATTACAGTCTTGCGCTGCCATACCCAGCCTGTTTCTGTTCTTGTAAGCAGAGGCATACTAGGAGCTGTTTTAATAAAGAACCCATTTAGCTAAGTTGTGATTTAGTGATAATGAGCTCAATTGCCTGTTTCTGATCTCCAGCGTCCACTGATCCTTGTAGCCTTCCTAACATCTTTGATACGATGTTTTATTTATAAAAGGACGATTTTACCCTTGTATAGGATAACAGGTTCCAATACTCTGACTAACCTAAAACTGTTAGTTTCTGCTTTTCTTTTGGTGCCTAAGGCGTTCAAGGCTAGTATATTTTCCTGTTTGTGGAAAAACCTCCAGGAGACTGGCTGAAGTTGTCCTGCTCAACACATAGCTTGCCCTGCCTCTCCATTATTAAAAAAAAAATTAATTGCATTTTTATGAGCACATTTTCCCACCCCTGTCCCTTTTCAGCCACCACTGTATCCTGTTTTCGCTTACTGCAGTGCAGCTTGGAATGTGGAATGCATATTCCACTGAAGTGCCGTCTGTAGGTTCCCCCTGTAGGGCGGCATCACTAAAGGCAAAAGCCACTTCTCAAGTCTTTTGTGTGCCCTTTTCTTTGGGGATCTTCCCATAGCATTTACTACTCTGTGTTTTAATATTTGTATTTTTTGTGGGGTTGGCCCTACATGCACCGGCCGAGTGCTGTACCACTGGGCTGTATCCCAGGCCTTGGACCTCTTCCCTTGAGTGACTTAAGCTTGAACTGGCTTCAGTTCTCAGCTGTGTGCTAATGGTTTACATAAACCACATACTTCAAAGAATATGATGGAAAAGGTCGTCGTCTTCCTTGTTCCCTATCCTTTTACCCTAGCTTAAGGAATGGCATTGACACTCATCAAAACTGAATGATAGACCCCCCCATTTTCCCTACTTTTTTCCTACTTTCCAGAGGTATGACTCAGCCTCATTTTATCCCATTCACCTTCAATTTGCTGAAATTCTGGCAGATTGACCCCCCCCCTCTGTTTTCCAACAGAGTAGTCACCCATTGTAATTTTTGTCTCCTTAGATTTTTCTTAAAACAGATTTTTCTTGTATCTGTTGTCATTATCTCTGTCCCCACTTCTACTGTCTTAGTTCAAACTCTCATCATCTCTCCCCTGAACCCTTGCCATAGCCTCAGTACTGACCCCATCTGTTTGCTTGTGTGCTGTGTCATTGTAGTCCATTCTTCACCGGGCAGCCCTGTGATGCCTTCGAAATGTAGCACTCAGCATGTCATCTCCTGGTGAAACATGGCTAAATGCCGCTCCTTAAGTATGGGCCCAAATTCCTGTCTGTCCTCCTATGGTCTGTGTCCACCTCATCCACATGTTTCTTGCTATGTTCTGTGGCATTTTGTCCATGCTGACCCTTTTATGTCTCAAGCTTTATATATGGTATTTCCTCTACCTACTGGAATACTATCCTCCTCTTTACTTCTGCCAACTACCTTTTTAACATAGTTGTTTCCTGTTCATTGTTTATATTTCAGGTCATATAGTATTTCCTCAGGGAAGATTCTCAGATGCCTGCCCTTGTAAAACCGAGTTCCTCCCCCTCTCTCCCCACATATTCTGTCCTAGCTCTCTCTTTCCCTCTGAGTATCACATAGTTTGTCATTCTGTTTGCTAGATGTTACTCCCCTGGATGTATAAATGTATGTCCATCTCTATTGTTACTCTTGCACACCCAGCCCCTTTCCTGATGCTTACGTAGCATATTGGCATCGGGTTAACAGGTACAGTGGAAGCTTGGTTAATCTCTAGGCAAGGTCAGAGCATATCTTTGCAGAGGACTTCTTCCACTTTGAGTCTAGTAGTCCCATGAGATCTAGGCTTTCTCCATAGACAGATTCCTTCCTGTCTCTGGGCCTATAGACTGTGATACCACCCAACTTAAAGAGTGCTGTGACTTTTTCCTCACCTTGAGGTAGACCATTAAAAAGAAGAGAGCACTAGTCAAAGGACCTTCCATGTTCTCAAGGCAGTGTCCAGTAAATGTGCTAAATTTTAAGGAATATTCAAGTTTGTAGAAAGAAGGATTTGTACTTTGTTTTTTTCTTCAGCTCTGCAGATCTTCAAATATGGATCAGGAAGATTAGGTATTGGTTATGTAGTAGTAGAACAGGGGAGGACTGATTGTTCTTTTCTCCCTCACGTCTGTTGAGTCACACTGCACAGTTTCGTAGGATCTGATCTCATCCAAGACTTACAACACTGTGTAGTAGAGCCATTGTTTCCATTTCCATCTTATATACCAGGGAGCCCTGTGAAGTCACATGACACACCACAGACAGAGAATAGGATTTGAACTTGGTTTTTCTGAGTCAGAGTTGTTTGCAGTCTGCCAGAGCCACCTCCCTGCAGTGGGAGGAACGTGATGTACCTTCATCTTTGCAGGAGGTTGGAAACATTATTTTCCTTGCTTTTTAATTTGCTGGTAGGAAGGAATGGATGAAATCTTATTGCTTATGGGAGAGATCTGTATTAAAGTCAGACCAGTGACCTACACGCTGCCTTGCCTGAGCAGACCTGCTAGCACATAAAGTCATAATAAGCATTTCTGAAGGTGATTTTGTGTGAAAATTGATTTTTCATTTCTGTTCTGTGTTTCTCAGCTGATCTTCAGGAGCACTTGACTACCAATGTTTAGTTCAAAAGGAGAAACAGTGTGAATAGTCTGGTATACCTTCAATGTTTGTCCCTATGACATCTGTAACCCCGCTTTCCACAAAACCATCACTGGCTTTCTGTTTGTGAAGTCTTTATTACTTTAGTATAGCATACTTTTTTTCATGGTTAACTTTAGGAGAAAAATCTCCTTAACTATTACTAGTTCGTCTCTAGCACTTTGGTTTTATGAGGAATACTATGACATAAGTGTAGCCATTTTTGAAGGACCTGGGTATATTTTTAGTAAGTACTTTTTAAAGCATTTTGTAGACATTAAATTATAAATATTCAGCTTTATAGTTGTATTGTTTGAAAAATTGCCCAGTCCTAAAATTAATTTTATTTTTGTTTTATTTGTATTAGTTATGTGTAAAAAGGTAACTTTTAATTTTCCCTTCTGCAAAGCTCTGTCAGATTGGGGGTTTTGTTGGGGCAGTAAGAAGCTCTCTTACCACCTTTTGTGTGGAGGATCCTCTGGGGAATAAGAGGTACCCTGAAAATACTGTGATGTAGTCCCAAGTTGAAGAAGCCTATTCCCATTGTACTCCTCCCATGGGTGGTTTTACTACTCTAGAAATATTCCTCTAATCTTAGCCATTTTGTCATTTTTCTCTTTTGGAAATACACTGTGTGTACCCATATTACTGGTTTTGGTAATGGAGTTGAGAGATCCTAGGCATTAGGATTAGAGCCACCATTTCTTCTTTTCCTTGCATGTTCTCCAGCATCTTGCTTAGTATCTCCAGCCATTATGTGACACCCAGAATATATCATCTTGACATGGCACAGCTACCAGTAAGTCTTACGGGAGCGTGGAGCTGGCTGGAAGAGAGGTTCAGGTCAGTGATGGTTTTTTGTTTCCACATGAATCTCAGAAGGGAAGTTAAAAGTTGTGTTCTTTGAGTTCAAAGATTTATGTTGTATTTTCCAAAAAAAACGTGAATGAGTGAGTGAAATTGAGGTTTCTTTTCTTTTTTGAGACAGAGTCTCACTATGTAGTACAGGCTGAGTTTGAGCTTACCTTGTAGCCCAGGCTGGCCTCGAACTCGCAGTAATCCTCCTGCCTCAGCCTCATGAGTGCTGGGATTAAAGGTGTGCACCACCATACCTGCCTTGGGGTTTCAACAGGGCTGAAATTTCTAAGTGTAGGTTTCATAGGCCTAAATGATGAGAGGTAAACTTCCTGGTGGGATAAAAAGGGCCAGGTGGGTGAATTAAATCATATTAGTTCAAGGGTTAGCTTTTTTGGGTTGGTTCTCTCAATTCTCCATGCAGTAAAACAGTTCTGTGAGTTAAAAAATTCACTATGACAGGTTACTTTTAAAACAGGATCCTTAATAAACTATTTTTGTGTGTAACTACCCTTTGTGACTATTGACCGGGGGTAGCCAAGCAGTGTGTAGGTTTTTGTTTTTGTTTTTTTTACATACCATACATCCAGTAGCACAATAGGGTGTGATAAAGAAAACATGAATCTTGATACTGGAGTGTGGATCTCAGCAAGTCAAGTCCCTGCCTGTGGAGTTGATAACTAACATGTGTTTTTCTTAGGTAAATATTTCTTACCAAAAAGGAGAATAAGCTTGACAACCAAGTGTAAAGAAGTTTACATTTTCATCAGTATTTCTTACATGAGTTGTTAGAGGAAACACTTACAATTTTGTTTTGAAAATGAAGTTCCTATAGAAAGATCATCACATTGCCAGTCCCCGTCATTTCTAACCCTCTTATCCCAGAGCTCATCTGCAGCATGTCAAGTCTGGCTTACTGCGCTGACCATAAAAGGCAAAGAATTTGTAAGCTCTACTCCCTTCAGCAGATTGTCTTGGTGTTCCATGATGGTCTGAGTTCACAGTGTGAGCTGGATCCACAGAAAGCAAAGGGATGTTAGAGATATATTTTCTTCTGCAAATTTGCGAAGTCTGTGAGGCAAGACTCCAAAGCTTTGCCAGAAGCATAAATCATTATCTCAGAACTATGCAATGGACCTTAGCTTTTACATTTTAAACATTTCTTGGCAGTCATACATGCACGCAGCTTATGTGCCCCTGCCTTGAGGATCCTGAAATGATAGCAGCAGCAGGTCTGATGTGACTCCCGTGTCACAACTCCCTATGCACCTCTGCCTTGAGCGAGGTTGGATCCAGTAGATGCTGTAGCTGAGGTGCACTCAGCCTTAGCCTCTCAGTATGGAGTAGACCTGAAAAAGAGGTAGCAGGGCTCTTGAGTTTGTCATGTCTTCTCTTACAGAAAGTTAAGTATCTGAAGACATGAGTACCTGGAAACCATGTGAGCCATGGCAGAGAGGAAGTGGCTGGTGGGGGAGAAGTAGACAGGCAGGAGTGCTGTAGCCGGGTCATCCTGTTGGTCTGTAGTGTGGTCCTAAGCTGGCAAATTTCTGACCATGCAGGGAAGGATGCTAGATTAAAGGCCTAGTCCTCTGTCACACACAAGTGTGAGATACTGTAAATTAGGAGCATATAACCACCTTGCCATTATTTCTCTACCTGAGTGGCACTTGGTATGAACCAGAAGACTCCCAAGTGGCCTCATAACGTGAAGCTGGTTTTAGTGATAGTGCAGAAAGAGGCCTGAATTTCTTCTGAGAGTAGGAATTCCTGAGGGCACTGAATGGAGCCTTGTAACACACTTTCTTCACACTTCACCAGGAGGCAGGTTAATGTATTAAGAGTCTTGAATTGTCCTGAACTATATCTACTTTATCTGTCCAGAACCAAAAAGAAAACCATTGAAAGACAGCTGGTAGGCGCACACCCTAACCCAACAGGGGAGCGTAAGAAGGGAGAAAATTAAGAACTGGGGTGTGTAGTTTAGTGGTTGAACACTTGCCTATCATATGCAAGGTCCTGGGTTCCAGCAACACAAGGAAGGAGGGAAGGGAAGGGAAAACATAACAGAATTACCAGAAACAAAGGCTGAAGTTCTACTGGGCGATGACTTTATTTGGATTTACTGTTTATTTTTTGTTGGCTCATGGCAACATTTATAGCTGACTTTATCTGGAAAGCCTGAATCTATTTTTTAAAAAAGGAAGAGGTGGGAGATCACAGAGTAGTCACTGCTGAGTCTGTTTAGGGCCTATAAATATTACTGTACCCACAGTTCAACCTGCTGATCGCTTCTCAAGTTGTTAAGCTATGTTATTAGATTGCCTCACTAGGCAGGTATGTATTAAAGGAAATTGCTCCCTGTATTTGGCTGTTTGGGGTATATACCTGGTCACCTTTGCTGATGTATTTAAACTTCTTGGCTTGTGGGACTTCTTTGTTATTTTTACTATTGTGGTTTTTTTATGGCTTTCAGGGATGGGCTCACTCTTATCTTTCTGTACTGAAGCCTTCTTCCTAGGCACCTGTGCCTGTTCTTAAAGTAGACTTCTGTGAAAAAGAGTGTCCCAGTGGTGGAAAGAGGTACGGGCAGGTTCCATCTGCTTTCATGCTGGCTTGGAAAGAGCTTTCTTGTGGACTATATTTCTTTTTACTTAGATGAAATTTTTTTTTTTTAATGATGTCTAGAATGCAGTATCAGCTTAAGCATCATGCCCCCACACACACACAATAGGAGAAAGTAGGATTTTTCTTCAGTTGTCAGGGTGAATTATTTGAATTTAAGGTAGTATCTGATCCAGTTAGACATTTTCCCTTTTAACCTGGATGAACTTAGTAAGTTAGTTTGATAATCCCTCAAGAATGAAGTATCTTGGATTCTCATCCTAGCTTAGCTCACAGGAGACTGAGCAATTTTCAAATGATTCTTGATGAGCTCCTTCAATTAAGTTTGTATAATTGCCATGAGTGGATGGTTCAGAATTGAGGTGGCTTTCATTTGTCAGCTTTGGGCAGAGAATTTGGTACAGTGGTAAGGGTTAACTGCTTTACTGTTTTTGTACCTGCTGTTCAACAGAAGTTTATTAAATGAATCAGCATTCAGAAGGAGATCTTTGGCCTTCATACTTTACATTAACTTCACTTGAATGTTTGTGTGGGAAGAAACAGGAGGCCTAGGTGTTATGGCTTATGTCCAGATGTCCCCCCAAAGCTTCATGCAGTCAGAGGTGGGGTTTTTTCAGAGGTGGCTGAGTTTAGAGTATGTGATTGATTCATGATGCAATGATGCAATGCTAGGATTAAGGGTAGTGATTACTAATTGAGTCCATTGATTTGGCACCACCCTAATTCTAGTAGCCTGGGTAGAATATAAAAGGGGCAGAAAAAGCTGTGCTAATAAGGCCCTTTGTGTGATTTGCTATCTTCTGCCATGAACTATTTCTCCTCTGCAATGCCTGTTTGCCATGCCACAGTGCCTTGGAGCCAGCTGATTACGAACTGAATCCTCTAGAAACTGAGCTAAATAAACGTTTCCTCCTCTTTTAACTTTGGCTGTTGGGTATTTTGTCTCAGCAGCAAGAAAGATAAGCAAATATGAATTTGGTACCAGAGAAGTGGGGTTGTTGCTGTGACTGTAATTGACCATGTGGTTCAAGAGTCTTTAGGACTGACTTGTGGGAAGAGTTTAGAAAGGTTTGGAGATGCTGGCTGAAAAAGCAGAACTGGAATACCTTAGGCTATACTTTTTTTTGTTGTTTGTTTTTTGCGGTACTGGGGATCGAGCTCAGGACCCTGCGCCTGCTAGGCAGGCACTTATTCCACTGAGCTATATCCCCAGCCCCTTAGGCTATACTTGATGGGAGATTGTGACTAGAACTCAGAAGGCTCATAGAAATCCTGCTGTTAAAGACCAGGCTTTGGAGGTTTCTTTTGGGAAGAAGGACTGCATTGGCTGTTAGACTACAGACAATAGTTTGTCTGCATTTTGCTCATGTCCAGAGACTCTGCCTGAGACAAAGATTAAAGGCAGTGGACTAATCTTGCAGAAGAAATTTCAAGGCAGTCTAATATTGAGACAATGGCATGGCTACTCTTAGGGGTTTTTTAGCCAGATTTATGTTGAGACTTAAGAGCAAAGAATGATTCAAAACATTGTGAGAAAAACATTTGGCCAGAAAGAAAGCTCCAGTCACATTGGAGCTGCAAAGTGGGGCAGAGGAGACATTTGTTGCTAGAAAGACTAGCAAGAAAAAGCCAAGTATTTCAGAAGAAGACAACAGAAAAGATGGCCTGAGGATGTCACAGGAACCAACAGAACTTCATCTCCTCAGAATTACAAAGGTAAAAGACTTTGTTTTAAGAAAAGCCCCAGAACGCCATATTCCAGATTGGCAGCAGCCTGTGGAAGTTGTTCCACTGGGTTAGGTTCATAGATCCTCAACCCCTACAGCCAAGAAAGAAAGAAACCTGGCTTCTGCTCCAGCTGTCGACAGCCCTTGGCATTATCCACATGGTGCTGGTTTTAGGTACATACAGAATGCAAGAGTTGTGGGGTCAGACAGCGTGCCCCTGAGAGGGCAGTGTGTGAAGCTAAGCTATGAATATGAAGCTGAAGGTACAGTGGAGATCCTAGAGTGTGAAGAATACAGGAATGTGGATTATCTGAGGAAAATTTTGCAAGGAAGGAACAGAGCCAGCCCAACAGGGACACCATTGCAGCTACAACCACTGGCAGTGCTGTAAGGTGGAGCCACTCAAGCCCTTTGGAGTTTACATCTTGCCACACATTACTTTGGATGCTACACATGGAACTGCAGGACTTAATGTTTGCTGTGCTATCTAAAGTGTGTGATTGATTAGTAGTGCAATGCTAAAGGTGCTAAGATTAAAAGATGGGTGATTGCTAAATCAGCCCACTGATAGATTTGGCGCCTCTAATCTCAGTAGCCTAGATAGAACATAAAAGGGGCAGAATAAAGCTGCTAAGGTTCCTTGCTTGCTTTTGGTGTCTTCTGTGTGCATTGAACTGTTTCTCTTCTGTGGTGCCCCTCTGCCATGCCACATTGTCTTGGAGCCAGCCAACTATGAACTAAAATGTCTACAAACCATAAGCTAAATAAAGCTTTCTTCCTTTAACTTTGGGTGTCAGGTATTTTGTCTCAGCAGTGAAAAAAGTAACTAAGAAACTAGGCATTGTAGCGCCTTATCTTTGAACTTAGCTACAAGTTTCAAGAATGAAAGGTTACCAGTGCTTTTGGTTCCATTCCTGCAGGAAAGGCTTCAGGCGAGGGCCCAGCTAGGGACCTCCTTATCCTTGAAGAAACAGTACAGGGAACTATGAGCCCCAACAAGTCCGGAAGCTGTGGACCTTACATGACCCAGTTGTTTTCTATACAGGTTTATCAAGAGTAACTTTTGCTGGGAGCTAGGGAAAGAAAAAAATAATAATAATCTACTGCATTCCTGCCATCATGAGAGTCCTACTCTAGGAGAACATAGAAATCTACCATGTCTGGAGAGAACAGAGCAGCCCAGTGCACACCCCGTGCGAGGGAGAGCTGAGGCACAGGGGCAGGTGAGGAGCAGTCTGAGTGAAGGTTTCCCAGGTACAGGGGTAGAGGCAGGGCTTTGCCAGGATTGAGAGAAGGGTCTCTCCCAGGTTGGGGGGAATCCTGAGCAAATGCCCCATGTAGTCCGTGGCCTGCACAAAGGAAGTTGGGAAATTATGAGAAACATTTTTGTGTAGCAGCTGATTGAACAGTTCTTGAGCTCCAGACAGGCCAGGGGATAGTGAAATGTGCACCTCACCTTCTCAAAGGAGTAGCTGCGTGAAGCCAGGGTTGTGGAAGGTAAACCTAGCTCCATGTTTGAGGAAATAGGGATGAGGAGACTTTAGGAGGGCGTCATCAGTGACTTCCTGCAACTACTCAGCTGTGTAATGAGGTCCTGGCTACAGGTGGTGGCAGTGGGTTACTCTGAACTTGTATACTGCTTGATTGTGAAAATGATACATCTGACTTCATCTCTAAGCTCTAATTTAGAAAGTATAGCCTTAAGTGATTTTTTTTTAGCCATGTCTGAAGGGATCCTTTAAAATGTGAGCCTCTATATTTTATTTTATAAAACACTTTGAAACAGTTGACAGCCAATTAAAAGAGAGCACAAATTCTAAAGGTTACCGCTTTTTACTTCCAAATCTCAGGTGTCAAACTGAGTACCGTTTAATCCACTATTGCCAAGCTTGTGTTCTGCTGTCCTTGGTGAAGTTTGTCTCCTTGAGAATGAAACTCTAGCATGGGTGTGTATCAGAGTAGGGAGGGGCGGTTCAGTGGGAAGAGGGAAGAGCAGGAAGGCGAGAGCAGAGTGGTGGACTGGGCCATCAGCACCCACCGGAGCTAACTGTTCTCTTTTCCTTGTCTCCCTAGGAATATAAACAGAAGCTTGCGCGGGTAACCCAGGTCCGCAAGGAGCTGAAGTCCCATATTCAGAGCTTACCAGACCTCTCCCTGCTGCCCAATGTCACAGGGGGCTTGGCCCCTCTGCCTTCTGCCGGTGACCTCTTTTCAACTGATTAGGACAGTTGTTACGCTCCAGATTCCAATCTGTGCCAGAAAGAAGAAGGCAAGTCGTGGTTGCAGATAACCCTCTGGCCCCTGGTTTTCTCTGTCCTCTGCCTGGACCCTGACCTCCTAAAAGAACTGCACAGACTCTGATATGCAGTTCTCCTCTCCAGCCTTTCATCCTGAGCACAGCTCAGAGCAGTGGCTATGGAACCCAGTTTAGATTCATACCTGCAAAAAATACAGATTCTTTCTCCCACCTCATGTGTTCATGCCCCTGTTGGTTTTCCATTCTTAGCGCTCTTTTATCCCAAGAAGTTATGAAAATAATGGGTACTTCTGGAAGCTTTTAAAAGAATCTGTCCCTGTAACATCTTGTATCATGGAAACAGCACCTCCTTTCTGAGCTGAACTTGTCTGAGTTAGGCGTCCACTGAGGGGCTTGCTCTGCAGACACTGGCTTTCGAGTCTACCACCTGCCCCAAAAGATTGGTGTCATACCTGTTTGGCAGCTTTGCCAGAAAAAGTTTGCCAAATTGTTGGCCCTTTCGTATCATTACTTCTACTAGCAATGTATAGTGAAGGCTAAGTGTATTTATTATGAGCAACTGAAGAATCTAGCAATGAGATTCACAGCTGACCTGGGACATAAAGTGACAGGTTGGAGACAAGAGTAATTGTGGTCACAAGCAAGTAATTTGCTTGGTTCCTGTAACAGCCTTCCTTAGGCTGCATTTCTAAAGGGACCCCCCCCAATTGTCAAGTTTCTAAAAACTGGTGGTTGTTAAGGACAGCATGGTGTCCACACAGAGGTGTGCTGAGTCTGGCTCTGCATGGCTGTGGCTGTGACCCTCCCTCAGGATTAGGGCAGGCACACTATGATCAGCCCACTGTGTGGGCATCCACAGCCCAGTGACTGAGCTTGGCTGTCTCCTGCAGACAGGACCCTGAACATACCCGTCGCTTCACACCACTGTACGTACCCTATTCCCATACCCTATTCCCACAGGAGGAAGAGGAAGGGTATTTGTATCAGATGTTATTGAAACAGCTGGCAGGGGACAAGGAAAATGGGAGGTATTAATTTGGGGTTTTAATTCCATTATCATGCCATCTGACATGATAGCTACATAATGTAGTTAGAGAAAATTTTTATCTTGCGTATAATAAAGGGTAAGACTGCTAACGGTAAATCAAATCATTCTGACTTGGCAGGTGAATTTTTGACATTGGAAAGGGCAGAAAACAGTTTGCCCCAATAGTGTGATAGGAATGAGAGCCCCAAGGCTGAAATCCGGAAGCTATGAAAAGGAATTTAATGGAAGGGGCTTGAAAATTCACTGTTTTGAGTTGCTATTTTCAGGATCACCAAAAATCACGTGTTATTTTACATGTTAAAACATAAGCTGTGTTTTATGAAGTATGACAGGCCTCCCTTCCCGGAGCTCGCTTACCTGCTGTGACGTGAGAACAAGGGAGAGTTGTAACAGGTACTTCGTTTAACTCGGTAGAACCTAGTAGTGTTGAAGCTGCTTTCCAGACTTGCATCTGTGTGCTGTTGGCTTATAGATACTGCCTGTTCTGTCCCTGTTAAATTAATGAGCCTGTAAAGTTTTCCTCCCAGAAGCAGTAAGTGGCTTCACTGAAATTGCAAGATAACTTTTAGTTTTTGCTGTTTGTACACAGCCCCTTCCCCATATAATGTGCTGCTTTAATCTCCCATACGTGAGCCTATTTCCGAACAGACCCGACCAGGACAGTGCTCTCACCAAGGAGGCAAAATTTTACCAGCCACAAACCAGCCAGAAGACTGATATTTGCTCTGTTCAGCTAGGTGAAACTATTACACAGAGTGGATTTAGCACACTACTATGTTTTATGTCTTTGACCAGCAACTGATGCATAATCATTAACAGCAAGAGCAAGAAGTGAACCTGTAGCAATTATGTAAATGAATGTTGGGTTCTTAACACCTGTTACTAGTGGACTTCTGTAAGGAAGTTAGTTTTGTTTTGTTTTAATGAAATGCTTTTGTTGTTTAAATCTTAATTCTCCTTCCCTTATTCTCCCTTTAAAGTGTGCTTTACTTCATTTGTTTAATTTAAACGATCCTTCTTGTCTGTGAGAGCCGATCTGGCAGGTGGGATGGGTGGCTTTTGGTTTTGTGTTTCACCTTAGGGCATCTGGAGGCCTTAAAGGACCTTTCCTTTAGGTCATATTCCTCAGAAAGTCTTCAATCTTCCTTTGTTTTTTGTTTTGTTTTTCTTAAAGAATATTTTTAAAGCTTAAATTTGTATATTAATTTAGGACTTTATTTAGAAGTATAGGCTGCCATTGGTGGCGGCAGTATATTCTGAAATGTCTCATAGATATCTATTTTTGAATAAAGATCGTGTTGTTGAACAACATTGTGTGATGTTTCTTTTCCCTGCCCAGTTCCAGAAAATATGATGCTTTCTTTGTAAGCAATGGATGACTAGTAATCACCAGTGGAGAATGTGCTGTTTGTACAGAATCTTGTCCCTTAGGAGTTTCTGTGACTATCAGTGGCACATAAATACTCTGCACTTCCATAGTATTTTCTGGTCCTTTCCAAGGGCTTACTTAGCTTTAATTAACCAGTCCACACAGTCCCCGGAGAGGTGTGCCTCCATCGCTTTATCCTCACTGTACAGAAGTGGCAACTGATGGGGAGAGATTTGGTGACTCTTCCCCATACCACACAGCCAGTCTCTGGCAGATTAAAACGTGGAAGTTCTTTGATTTCAGTGCTTTTGTTCACATTCCTGGGCCTCCTGAGAGCTTTTTGATTTTGGCAGTAAGGTGAAAGCTACGCTGAATAGTAAAAAAGAAGAAAAAGGCAAGATGATTGCAAGCTCAAATGATGCATCTTCTAACCACATTCTCCTGGGTTTTCTTCCTCTTCCCTTTTATATTCTGTGAAAACATGTTGGTTAAAACTTTCAAAATAATAGAAAAATGGTTTGAAATAAGTCCTTCTGAAGCAACTGATAGGCTTGAAAGGACTTTAACCTTTCCACTGGGCGATAGCAACATTTGCCACAAGTGGGGTGACGAATTATCTCACAGTGCGCAAAATCTTTCGGAGCTGTGGTCTATCAAGACAAACTCAGGAAAGTCCCAGCTTTGGAAAGCACATTACCCATGTTCTGTCTTAAAATGTGAAGGTTGAATGTAATGTGTAGATCTCAGGAGACGCGATCTCCTTCTGTGTCCCCCGGTTTCACGGCCTAGTTAATTTCTTCACTCCTACCTATAAATAGTAAGTCCATAATTCCTCTGATTTAATTAGCACTTCAGGCTACAGAATGACTCTGAGGTCCTCAGAGCTGAGGATGAAGCTACCAAAGAGTTCATGAATCTGTCAGAATGCTTAACTTTTGTGATTAAAACCATTAACTCTGGGTGACCTTCCTGGGCTGGGTACTTCCCTCTCTGGGCCTCAGTTTTCTTACCTATAAAATGTGCTGGACTAAATTATTTCTGGGTTTCCTGCCAGGCCCCAAAACTTGTTATTGTTGTGTTGCATATGAAGTTTCTGGCAATTCTGGATGACACATCCTGGGTTCCCAGTTACATTTGCTAGATGAATGAATACTGTCCCCACTCTGCTGGACACCTTGGAGACTATGGTCTGTAGGGACCCAGATCAAGAGAGGGTGCCTTGACTGGGGAACTAGGGGTGAGCACAGTAGTTTACTGGGTGTAAACAATCTGCATTTGGTTTGAGAGCTTTAAGAAAAAGCCATTTTCTAACCTGGTTTTGCTCGCTTAACTTTTTTCTAGAATAATTCATCTGGCTAGGTTCATTTCTCAGCACCGCCTGTGTGGGGTTTCCCATTTAAAAATCGTTCTTCCACTCTGAGGCACAGATTCAATTAAGAATCCATTATTCTCCTGCACAGTAGGTTGGGACTCATACAGCTTTATGTAGTATGGAAAGCCTGGTTCAATTTTTTAGGCTAAAAGTTATTTTGTATTAAAAATTCATTCCTACCATGGGCTTGACAAATACTAAAATTAGCAGTATAAGTCAATTTATCTGATTTTTTTTTTCATGAATAAGAGGCAGCTGCAGCAAGTGATAACTGCCTTCTGATCTGTCATTGTGATGACCTTGGTCAAGTCAGATCTTCAGCTGCTTCTTGAAATGAGTAGCATTAGCTAGGTGCCCTCTGAAGCTCTTTCCAGGTCTTTTCTGTTGCTCAGCTTCCAGAATATTCTTCCTACTGAGCATCTTACCAGTAAACTCAGTATCTGAGTAGTGCCTTCCATAAATGTCTAAATGCACGTTATTTGTGTAAATTCCTAGTTGCGAAGTAAAGCAGTTGCAAACATGCCTGCTAGTAACTTCCAGTGTGATGTTTATGAAAAGTGTTTCGTACCATGTCTGGAAAAATTAAGGGCTCGACAGAGCTGTCACTCTGTTTAATAATGAGTGTGGGGTACTTAGTATGTAACAAGAGGTCCATTCAGTGATTGCTGAAAGGCAGACATCTACTGTGTACCCATACCACAAGCAGCATTTCCAGTGGAGATAGTCAAAAACTTCTAACTCTACCCTTCACTCCACTCACAAGGTAGAATCAAAGCAAGAGAATTTGGGCTGAGAATAGGGCTCTGAATAGGGCCAGGTGTGTTTGGAGTCTCCCAGTGGAGAGCATTGGGTACCACTAGCCCCTTCCCTCAAGGCTGGAGCAAAGGACCTCTATGGCTCACAGGGTGCCCTGCAGCTGTCCAGTGGACTAGGTGGTCTGCCTTACGGGGGAAAAAAGTCTAAGGATGATGTACCAGTGGCTGGCTAAGTGCTTGGATGAGGTAGTAGGGGAGAGATGGCAGAGGTGGGTGCGGCCTCTATTCAAGTCTACCCTGCAGGGACAACGTGGGAAAGCACTGGTCTGCTCTCAGAACCTGAGTGAGCGGGAGTGCTCAAGGAGTACTAAAATGAAGGTGCAGAGAGCAAGGCGCCAGGAAGGGTAAGGCCCCTGAGAGAGCCCTGGTGATGGGGCTGGGGTTGGGATGATCAGGAGAGGGAGTTACTGAGCCAAGGCCAAGCAGAACCTGCTCATCACAACCCCTCAGGTGAGGACCATCTCTTGTCCCAGCCTTCCTTCACAGTCTGCTGTCCCTGGAAGGATCAGAACCCTTAGTATAAAAGGAGAACCCTTTTTGCACTGCTACTGGGCTTCTGCCTGCACTGGTCCAGAGAGGCCTCCCCTTCACATGGGAGCCATTTTTTTTTTAAATTTTATTTTAAAGACAAAAGAATGGAAACATATGAACCAGAAAAGCCATAAACAATACAGAAAATACAAAGTTATACAGAATATAGTAGGGAATTAGAACTGGATGTTGTATTACATAGTTATCTTCACATTAGTTAACACAAAAACATTAAAGGAAATACCAAATTATAGAGAAGATAGTAGGGAATTTGCACTGG